>CAKKTI010000026.1:33475-99771 GCA_920105805.1 Condylostoma magnum
GCATGGAACAAACTTGGCTTTAGGAGTGACTGTTTTGTCTATTATATAGAGTTAAAATGTGCTGCCCTGGTGTTTTACTAGCCCTTGGCCTTAGACAAAGCCTTCTAATATTGCTGATCTCTCTATTATTGGTGTAGGGGGATTTCTATTGCGTGTAGAACGTCTGGGTGTTTAGCTCATTTTTTTATTATAGCAAATTCACAGATAATTACAGAATAAATGGTAAGAGGCTAGGAAAGGTTGTATTAGAGGTATTTAAGTATAGCTGTTTATTATTGTATAAAGAAGGGCTAATTTTAAGGCCAGTTATTTAATTTAGTTATTAAAATATGTATTTATTTAGACTCATAACGCATTTCATTATGTAGCCAACTTATTCGTTAATATTATGTAATACAAGGCTAAAATCATCTGCCTCTATAAATCTTTAGTTCATTGTCACCGACCCATTACGTCTATGAGTAAAAATAGGATATTAAACATAGATAAACTCTTTCAACCCAAAGAAGTCTATTAAAATCAGCTCGTTCAAGTCAAACTTCCCTCTACCTTACAAGAACTTAAATAAAACAGCTTAATAAGCTACACAATCAGCTACAGCAAATGCTTTTAAGACAACTTAACTATTTCTTTTAGCGTAAATATGCAATCTAATTAAACTTTTATAAAATAAATGCAGTTTTTATACTAAATTAAAAGGATATCTTTTTATGATAAAGGTAAAAACACTTAAGATGTAATGGAACATCACATTTTACACATTCATTCTTCGTACTTGATTTAATACCATTGTTGTAGCAGTAATAACACTTTGCAAACCTATCAATTCTTCCTATTTTATGGCTTTCTTCCTTATCTTATAAATCTTTATTAGGCTGTTTGATTTGCTTAACAACAGGTTAATAGCCTGTAAATAACTAAGCAAGTATTAATCTGAACTGCTTTTGCTTTATTTATTTCTTAGCATGCTTGTTATACACTATAAGAGCATTAAAAATAGCGATGTCAATGAAATAAGCAAAACAGTTTTTCCATCATTTCAAAAAACGATGTTTATACCTGTAATAGGAGATATTCTAATCAAGCATATCTACCCCTCCCATTGTCTTATTGTAAAAGTTAATTATTTCCGGCTTTATTGACCCCTTTCTGTGTCTAGTCAAGCTTGGGCCTATCCAATTTGATATTGCTAACACTTTTGCCTTATCATGAAATGCCAAAAGTGTTAGTTCATCTTACTCTCAAAACTAAAATTCTTGATATTTCAGTCCTTTTAAAGCATTGTTCAAATCTATTGGCAGGCCTTTGGCTCCTTTCCTCATTGTTCCTAGAAATTTAATCCCTCTTTTATTTAGTTTCTTTACTAGATCAATAGAAGTATATCAGTTGTCTGTTGTAAGGGTTATTTCATAATCTTCAAGTCCTTCAGTTAAATTTAGAACTACATTATAAGGGCTGAACTATTAACCACCAGAATAAAATAGGTAGCGATAAGCATAGCCAGTATTAGAGTCGCATAGTACAAACATTTTAAAACCTCATTTGTTATTTTTAGCAGGATTAAATTGTTTATATTTGTGTCTACCTTTGAAAGGAATAATCGATTCATCAATACACAAATTATGCATTTCTTAATTGCTCGCTATTATTCCTTTTTATAGATATCTGTCCATTATTTCTACTTTCTCAAAATTTTCTGGTGCTTCGCTATAAGATAATTTTAGAAACTATGATATATTGGTGAATTCGTTCTTGCTCATTACTGTATTAATAAATTTGTCATCTCAGTATTTTTTCTTTCAATGGTCAAATAAGCTTGGCCTCCTGCATATACCCATATTAATTATTACGCCTATATAGCGCAATATATCGTCTGCATCTAGGTATTTAAATTACTTAGCATTTGAAGGAAGCTTTTATAGGCAGGAAGTTTTTAGCTCAAAATTCTGATTTGTTGCCTGAGCTATTTCTTTAAAGCATTCATAGGGAAGCATTTAAAAGAAGCAATCTATTGGCTAAATGCTATCGATAATCCTTAAGTCCTCATCAGTAACTGTTTAAATAGGGTTGCTATTGAATTCTGGAGTAACCCTTTATCAAACCCCATTAGGCACATAATCTGATTCGTTTATATTAAATACATTCATTTTAGCTTTCTTTACTGGTTTCAAGTCTTCCTCACTTTCAATCTCTAAATTTTTTATTATGTCATTGTATTGTTTTTTAGTGATTCTGAACTTGTCACCTTGGGGCTTTAAGTCAATTTCATCGTCTATTTCACTTGGCCTTAGTTTAGCTGCTTTTGATTTCTTGTATACTAATTTTCCACCTGATTCCTCCAGCATACTGCATGGAACAAACTTGGCTTTAGGAGTGACTGTTTTGTCTATTATATAGAGTTAAAATGTGCTGCCCTGGTGTTTTACTAGCCCTTGGCCTTAGACAAAACCTTCTAATATTGCTGATCTCTTTATTATTGGTATAAGGAGATTTCTATTGCATGTAGAATCTATGACTGTTTAGCTCATTTTCGTATTATAGCAAATTCTCAAATAATTACAGAATAAATGGTAAGAGGCTAGAAAAGGTTGTATTAGAATATCTATTATATGGTTGTTTACTATTGTTTGTAATTTCTGTCAATATAAATTATTTATTCCCACTTATATCATATTTCATTATACAGCTAACTTATTCATTCATATCATTAAATACAGAGCTAAAATAATCCAGTCTTTATAAAACTTGATTTAATTGTACATTACCCCATTACATTTATTTATGAGTGACTTATCAGCATTATGGGTGAAAAGAAGGTAAAACTCGGATATTTTAACACAAATGAGGCCATAACGCTCCCTTTCAACCCAAAGAAGCCGAGTTAAATCAGCTCGTTCAAGTCCAACTTATTTAAACATTCAAAGACTTCCCTCCACCTTATCAAGAACTAAAGTAAGAAATAACACACCTTAATAAGCTACACAATCAGCCTTAATACAGCAAATGCTTGTAGAAAAGCTGAATAGAAATTAAAGTGCTTCACCTGTAAGAAAATAAGAATCAATAATAAAATTAACTTAGATTCATAATGAACTTAACTTAACAGAGGAATCTTTCATGGAGGCTGATTAAGTAATCGATGCATTATAGAGTTTAAAGGCCTTAAAGACTGATTTAAAGATTACTGATCATTTAACCCATCAACATCTAAAAGGAAGCCTTCCGGATGGAACTGTACTATGAATACAAGAAAATCTGTAATTATGCTTAACTAAATCATCTAATAAAAGCATTGATTTAGATTAAACAACAAGACTACTAAAAGATTCCAGTTAGTAACTACGGGAGATTTTTAAGACTATGAAATAGAAGAATTGCCAACAAGAGTAGCCTGTTATATTCCAAATCTGATGCATTTAGTTGCTTTTGATAGATTATTTCATCACTGAGGTATTTGAGTTTAAAAAGTCTTAATAAAGTGTTTATGATTAATAATAATAAGAGTTTTAAGATAAACTTAATCAAAGCCGTAATAAATGTAATAGTAAGAATTAAATGAATGAAAAAATGTTTAAAGAGTAAATTGATAGCTTAGAAGATTAAATATTGTAATAAAAGCAAAAAATAAGCAAGTTAACAGGACTTATATAGAAAAAAGAACAAGAGCTACAAAGATTAAAATAACCTTTTAATAGAGTTGAGACTATTCAGCATATGGGAAATCTTTATAGAAAGTTAGATAAATTGTTAGTAAAAGCTGAAGACTAATAAACTGATAAATTATTAGCTGTAAGCAATTTAGTTAATTTGATGTAAGATTACGAAAAAACAGAATAAGTGTAAAATCAGTCCACTTAATGTAAGTAAAGAGATAAAATATAAAAGGTTTTTAAAGCTTATTAGTGCAATTTTGACTACTCTTTGAATGTTTTTGTGAACTGTGATTAAGCTTTTATGAATCTGAAGGAAGGAAGTAGCTTTTAAGAGAGCTTATTCTTGATATATACTAACACTAGTTAATAATCATAAGAGTACTTAAATAAGCTATATACAACAATAAAAACTTTAAAATCTTCTGAAAACCCAAAGGCTTTACTATATAAATGATTTTTTACCTATAACAATCAGTAAGCAAACTACTTTGCATATCAAATGCAGCAAATTGGTGTATATCTCAACTGGCAACCTAGTATTAATATATCAGAGATCTTTTAAGTTTTATATTCTATTATGGAGTATAAAAAAGCTACAGAAATGATAAGCAAGTTTGTATTCGGTACATAACACTATAAAGACACTTAAGACTCATCATTTCAGTAATATGTGTAAAACGAGTGATTTTCTTCAACAATTAACGATGTATAAGTCTGACCAATAATATTAAGACTTGCTTTAAGTTTCAGGCATTGTTAAAAGTCTTTAGAATAGCTGATTAAAGATATGGATCCAGATAACTCCGGGTAAATATTACCAGAATAGCTAAAGCTTTGGCTTACCCATAATTTCAAAGATTTCTTATATGAAAGTGAAATAGATATTATCATAGAATATCTAAGGTCAAATAATGTTATATACACAAAAATTCTTTGGAGTAAAATAAACATTTTAAAACTTATCTAATAATGTAGGAGTTTTACAATTTAGATTGATTAATTATTCGTGTCAATTCTAAATTTTTATAATGAAAGTTGGTCACAAATAATCTAGTAAAACTCTAATCTTGAAAAGATTAATAATTATTAACAATTCAGAGATATATTATCTTAACAGTTGTAAATAAACAACGAATAAGCCTCGTTAAGAATATACTTTAAATTAATAACAGGTAAATCTCTACATGATTGCTTATCTACAGACCCAGAGATAAAAATTAACTTGATCAACACTACTAATTTTAAGCAAAAAAGAAAAACAGTGAAAAAGAGGAGAACAACAGTGAAGAGGAGCTTAAAAAGTTGAATATTTAATAAAAAATCGTTGATGAGTTTCCGAAGGATACTTCTAATTAAGGATTGCTGTTCTTCCTTTCTCTGTGGTTTTAAATTTCTTCATCAATACCACCACTATTAGCAGAGGTACTCAATTGCTCATAAGACTCATCATCAAAGATTCTTAAACTTTTCCCTGTATGTTTTCTACGGTGAGTTAAAAAATCGAAATTAGACTTATTATCACTGATAATTTAAGGTAAATCTTTTACTTTTATATGAGGCGGTAATCTTCCTGTGCTTTAAGATTTAAGTGGTTATAGTTTCTATAGAGTAATTCTTTTTTCTGGTTATCTAAGCGCCTGTTTAAATATTTAATTAGAGTTACTATGAGGAAGTGAGCGAATTTTAGGCGGAAGGGTTGGTTTTAGTTTAGGCGTTAAATTCTTATTCCTTAAACATATAATAAAAGGATCTCTTGGATGAAATAGTTATGTTCTTTTAATTCTAGCTGTAGGCAAAGGAGGCTTTTAGTACATTTTGTTATTAAAATTTTGCATAAAAATGAGGGAAAATTTTATTAAACTGGTTTTGGATGATAAGTAAATCTTGACTCATTCAACATTTGGATAAATGGTATTGTTCTATGTACTTCCATATTAAGAATTCATTCGTTTAAGTGTACTGGAGTTACTGCTATTGGGGATTTTAGGCTGTTTTATTGATTTTAAGTTAGTTGTATTAGTGCATAATCCTTTTCCTGTGTTATTGCAATAACTTTGACCAGAGATATTGGTTTCTTTCAGCCTGAAATACTCTCTAATTTTTATAGCTGAATTTCATTTGGTTATAATTCCTTAAATAAGTCAAATAAAAGGTTTATTCCTTGTAAAAAGCTTCTTTTATCATTTATGATGTTAATGCATGTCTCAATTATCTATAAAATAGTATCAAAATTACTAGATTAGTTTTACTATATAATAAAAATTCTTAAAATTCAGAATTCATACTATTTAAGAACTTCCTGGCCTAATTGATTAAGTGCTTTGGGTATTTAAGTTTGAAATGAAATGATAGGGTTTCGTTTAAAAAATTAATCAAAGTCTTCTTCCAAATATTATAGGTTTTTAGATTATTGGGTGATGTAAATATCATACTAATCTCTTAGAAAGTTTTAAATAGCAAGAATATCTTTGAAATTTACTAATTTGGATCGTTTATTTTGTCTAGTATTATTTGACATTTTAAATTGTTTAATTTTAACCGAAATATATAGGAACTTATACGTGTAATATAATGCTATGTTCTCTTTGTACTACCTGACATATTATCTAAATTGTTAGTATAAGGGAGATACATTAATTTAGTCTTATATGCAAAAAGCTTATAAAATCTGGTATAAACACCCTATATTTTAATTAATTAAGGAAAACTTTATTCTCTTTCGAAAACTACTCTCTTATTTAAATCAAGCATATTTTAGCATATCAAATCTAAATAAGCGCTTATAGTCCCACTCAAATGATTTAATATTATTTTAATTAGTACTTTTATACAGAATAAAATGAACAATGAATGAAAATTTATCAAAATAATGCAGAAACTTGAAAGCTATGAAAACAGAGCCAAAAGATTTCAATACCTAATAGGTTTTAGGAGTCAAAAGATTCTCGAATCAATTAAAGATTTTCTTAAATTGGCATATTAAATAAGTATACTTCTGATAGAAAACAAGTTATATTACCTGTCATTTAAAATACTACTAAGAGCCCTGCACTAAGAACTATAATACAAATTACTAGCTCATGATTAAAAACCTTACTTTAAAGGCCAAATAATAATCAAAAGTCTAATAGGATTTATTTGCTTTACATTCAAAGATTTCAAATAATCTTTAAAGTTTTTATATGATTCATAAGCTGCTATAATAAACTCATAGTAATAAGATGAGCCAGTATCAGAAAAAGTTATTATATAATAAAATTTTCTTTCAGCATTTGTGCTCATGTATATTAACTAGTAAAGGGAATCTTTAAATCTGCTGAAATCTTGCTTCTAAGACTTGGATAATATGTTTGAATATGATTTGGATGATTATAACTATGGGATTCTTTGATCAATTTATGGTTTTTGTGTAATTTTGCAGTCTTGTCAGGAAAAGAATGTATAGGAAGCTATTCAGAATTTAGAGGATCATTACAGTAAAATGCCTGAAGTAGATCTGATGATTTATGGTGTAATTGATCGTTTGTATTAAGAATTATAATTGTAATTAACACAGATAAATTAAAAAACTCCATTAGAGCTAGGAAAAGAAGTGTTATAGACAATTGATCTACATTACTACTTAGTATTATACATTTTTAAGCCTTTGATTAATATAAAAACGCCTTTGATAAAGTAATCTGATATTTAAAGGCTACAAAATACTGCTTAACCATTGACGAGAATAACATTGTAAATTCTTTTGAATAAAAACACTAATAAAACAAGAATTAGAAGACATACACCTACTCCTACAAGAGTTTCTCAAATACCAAATTAAGATATCTATTAAGATGTGATGTCTAATATTTTAAATAATACATTTATAAGGAGCAATTTATCAATCAGTAAAAACTCACCAAAAACTCCTACTATTTTAACCTCAAAACCAAGGTCACCAGTAAGTTACCGGAACTGTAGAATAAAAAGAAATTATCACATGAAACGTATATAGTTAGTAATAGGATTTCATCACTATTTTCTGAATATACATCTACCCTTTTTAATTCTATAAACAATAACTACAAATAACTTATTTTAAACAATTATTCAATATTAGTTCGTTGTAAAGTAAGATGCTCAGTTAACTTATTAGGTGTTCTAGATAGTCTTTATCTCGATTTGATTCCTAAAGGCTATATCTTCTAAAACCTTTACCTAAACGGTGTTGTTGACTTTCCACTACGCTTTATAGTTATCCTGGACGTAGTCATGTAAGATTTAAGTCTGTCTTATGTGGCATAAGGTGCCAATCTATTTATCTAGTTTTTACCGTCGTAAATCCTTTTTAAATTCCCTGGAATTACTTTAGCCTTGTTATTATTCTTAAATCCAGATTTTACTATTTTTCTTTAAGGTAATTTTTACATTCGGCTAGTCAGAACTCTTTGAGCCTTTTTCTCAATAGAAACTGGAGTATTTCTATCTAATCTGCCATAAATATCTGATACCTGCAAATTAGACTCTGATGGCAAATCTTGTCACGCTTTCATAACCGATTTCGTAGTTGCTTTAAAGTTGTCAGCTGTATTAGAGCGAACGTATTGTACAAACTCATACGGGCTGTTTCTAGTTCTATGTTCAACTAATCTTGGACTGATTAGTTCATATACTGCCATAGGTTCTGAGTCAGAGCTATCCATATTCCGTTATTATTAACTAAGATTTTATCAAAAGAGTTGTAGAAAATGGAGCCATTTCTAGCTATGCTGGAAAACTGGTCTATTATATGAAAGAATTGGCTTGATAGGAAGTTTTGAATATAATATAACTTTTAGAGGGAGTTTCAATTATTTTCAAGGGGTCAAATTTCTTGGAAATTTGTTGTAGTTTAGATTTCGGGTGGCTAGGAAGAGATACTACGTTTCCTATTGGAGCAAGTAAGTTTGTGATCTTTTATATGTATTTGTTGAAAAGTTATTTTGAGTTTAGCCATTGTGTCTTTCTTAAAATATATCATTTTGTTCTTCCCTTACGTTTTTATCTATTTACCAAGTTTATAGCTTAGTTTACTTAGTCTAATGAATCTAATTCTACGAATGCAAAGCCTTTTATGAGTTGACTTTTCTTGAATCTGGGTAAACCGATGTATCTAACATTTCCAGCAAGCTTGAAGTAATTTCTTATAAAATTTTAATCATGGTCCTAGTCTAATCCTTCAATATATATAGTTCTCTAGTCAACCGTATTATTATATCTGTCTATTTCCTCATAAGGAATTCCTCCCCTCATTACCAATCTATCTCCTACTATCTCAATATTCTCACATTTCCTAATACAATAAATCAACTCTTCCCTAAAATCTTATCCAATACAAAGCTTTTTTAACCTGTTAAACTTCATTAAAACATCGACTCTAATTCCCCCTTGCTCTAAATTTCTCATTATAAACCTATCATGTGCTAAATTCTCAATACTAAAGTAAAACTTTAACTAATCTTCCATTTTATTAAATATGCTCATCAAAATCATCTAGATACCCTGGCTTTAAATTTGAAGGTTGAAACACAGGCACTAGTCCTCCCTGTAAAAAGCTGCTATCAGGAGGTTGCCTTGATCTATTACTAGGAGTAATGTCTTGATTAGTTTAATTTCTTGATCTATTATAAATAGGAGTTAAATCCCCTATAGTAGGATCTCTATTAGTTCGTGTTAGATTGTCTAGATTAAGGTTTTGCATATTACGAGTAAAACCCCCTATAACAGGCTGAGCTTAAGTATCCCTTGAGAAATCGTTACTATCTTAGTAATTTTACCCAGTATGCCTACTTGCAGAAGGATCAATTACATTAATAGTAGGTCTTTATCTTCTTTCAGGAAGAGGAAAATTATTCTGGCTATTATCAGGATAATACTATCCCGGAGAAACTTCAAAAGCACTTTAATTTTAAATGTCCCCTGAAATATCAGTTTTAAGCAAAGTGTTTCTTTTATCAGTCCTTATGGTACTCATATCTAAAGTAGCGTCAAATGCAAATCTGTCTCCAAGTACATTTGACATTATTGTACCCTTACTGAACTAAGTGCTTCTGATTCCATCAACTGGATCAATATCTAATAACCTTTAAGCTGTTATCTGCTAGTTTAACTCTTTATATCTTTTCTATCTATCATCATACACCTGCTCCTGCCCTTCATTTATATAATCTAAGTACTCTTATCCATAGAGATTTCTAGATATAAGCTTCTTTTCTTCTATAGGTTATCCTGATGGTATATGAGGCAAAATATACTCAAACTCTTCCATAGTAATACGTCTGCATCCCTTGTAGAAAATTGATATAAACTCATCCCAGTTTCTTGATTAAGTTAACTACCGTCTAAGAATCGACATTACTATAGCCAAAATATAAAACATCTTGTAGTGAGTGTTATTAATAATCAATTAATCATAAACTACACAAGTGACATCAATATGCAAAAATCCTGAGGAAAGTTGGTTCAGAAAGGGTCTTATAAATGCGTCTAAGATTTCTTAGTTCACATTTAGGGATAAATCAAGCATTCTTTCTATATGATTAGCCACGTTAACATCAATCTCTTTCTAAACTCTAATAAAAACAAATATCGGCAGTTCACCTTCTTATAGTGCTCATGTAGTTGTCTATATCTCACTTATTCTTACTAACATTCCTACTAAATTTTACTCAAATAATAAAAATTCGGGCAAAGTATATACAACAGGCAAAATGATATAGAAAAAGTACTCTGGTAGTATCCTCATAACCATATTCTCCATATACGACAATGAAACCCTCAGTAAGTTTATAACTCTTTCATTGAATGCTAAATTAGGACAATGCTCTCTTAACAACTAAACCATTTATCTAGTAATCCTTACTTCATTTTTAGAAACAGTGAACGCTCTGTTAGTTTTAACTATATTTAAGTACTCTTACTCTGCCTCAGGGTACTTAAGCATAGCCTTTCATAGATTCTTCCTTAAAACCATAGGCAAAGCTTGATTGAAAAAGGGTTACAGCATGTCCTTATTAAATTTATTCTATTGAATTAAGTTCCCTATAACTTCAGCATGAATAGCCATTGGCTTTTCGTATGTTTAGAACAAAGTATCCTTCATAGCAGTATTGCTTCTGTAATTATAAACTCTCTATACCTCTTCTTATAACTAATGCACTCTAGGCACTCTGTGGAACTCGTTTTCAGAGCTAATAAGCAGATCAACAGCTTCATCATATATAAGCTCGCTAAATCTTACATCTCTGAAGTTTTTGGCCTGGTCTGTTAAAAATTTCATGTACTGGGCTCTTATGTGCGGTAAATCTCTCACTTCATCCCATAATCTCTCCTCTACATCTCTTAAAACTTACACTTTCTCCTATTGACTCATTCGTAAAAAAATATGTCTAGAGGTGCGTTGATCAGTCGGAATATAATAGTTGAAAAGTAAGTTTTATACAGGTCGTCTATTCCAATCTACGGGATTATTTTGATAGAGGATGAGGTTATAGTAGATGTGATACGCATTTCTTAAGAAGTGTAAGTAGAAGCTTTAGCTTAGAAATACAGTGATTATTATCCTTAAATATACGAAAATTACTACATTTCGCCTGGCATAATCGACTTAAACGCTCGTAGAGAGTGGCAAGATCTCCCTAGTTTTACCTAATAAGCAATAAAGGGAGGAGTTACTTTAGTACTAGAGGAAAACGGAATATACAATAACCAGGAAAGATAAGGATAAATGTACTGTGATATCGGCTATTTAGAAACAATTGACTTAACTATGGTTGGACAGCTATCAAACATACAGAAGCTTGGGCCTTTGGCCCTAAAAGGTTACTTATATCCTCCTAGTATTGAGGTTAAATGTTTACCAGGAAATTTAGACGTTGTTTTTAAAGAAATTTAGGATATTTAAATTCCTTTGATTCTAGATGTAAATATCCCTGATCCAAGAATGCATTATGTCACATCACCTTGCCATTAGGTAAGTTTGGAGGAAAGAGAGTCCTTTCAATTGGACAGAAATGATGGAATATTTGCAGCTGCGTTTCCTTATGATATTAACTACAACGGCTCTGAGGGAAGTACTCCTTCTATTGAGGAAGATTTTAAGGATTATAGTGGTGGTAGATTGGAAAGAACATAGTCTAATCTAGATGAGTACTTGCCTAAGTTCACAGTGTGTGCTTCAAAGTCTAAAAGAAGACAGTCATTTTTTGCTGATGAGTAATCCCCGGATGGAGTTTAAGAGCCTAAGTTTACTAAATACAAGAAATAATTGTAAAGAAGGAAAAGTTATGACTTATTCAGAGACTTGGATAGAAGAATTTATATGAGTGAGAACACTATAGAGAGCTTGTCTTCAGCTGAGATGAGCACATACTAGTTTAATATTGATTTGTTCTAGTCTAAAAGATCTAGATCCTTTTAAATGTGCGGGAATATGGACTCTATATAGGAAGTTGGTGATTAGAAGTAATAAAGTTCTTAGACTCCATCAAATTCTTCAAGATTATCCTTGCTCAGGCCACCCTAAATATCATTAAGTTTGTATAATCCTCAGCCTAAGGATGTAGTATATATAAATTATCTGGCAAACTGTCCGGATAAGTGGGAAACATTAGGAGTTGAAAAGGTTATAAAATATTATAAAAAGTCAGCATGCAAATTACATATAGCAAACTTAAGCTCAGCAAATTCTTTTAGAATGCTGAGAAAATATAGAAGTAAGTTTAGAAGCTTGACTAGTGAAACTTGCATACATTATCTTTAATTCAATTCCAATATGATTCAAGAAAAACAAACTACTTTAAAAGACTTCCCACCTATAAGAAATATTACCAATAATCAATTTCTCTGGGAATGCCTAAAGCTGAAGCTTATTGATAACGTGTCTTCCAAACATGCTTTTATAAATACACATTATAAATACACACAGGAAGGAAGCTTCAAAAGAGCCTTAAACGGCGTAAACACATTAGGATGCTCATTATAATCACTCTGGACACATTTTAAAAATTAATAAATTCCCAAGAATGAGTAGAACAAGTGAATTGTTAGAATTAGTAAGTGATTGTCCACTAAGCCTGCTAAGATACTACAACTTTCTGATAGAGGGTCGATTGAAAGAGGAAAAATGGCAGATTTGATTGTTTGGGATCCCTTTTAAATAACTGAAATAGAGGCTAGTTCTGCTTTCAATGGATAAAATATGTACGGGAAAATAATGTAAGTGTATATAAGAGGAGACATTGCATATGAAAAAGGATTCTATGAACCATTTGGAAAGAGAATTTATAGGAGTTAGTTTAGTAAAGTCTATCTAGAGTGTTAATTTGTCTTGTTATTTTTTCCATTAGTGTCTTAACTTAATCTTTTAATTATAAAAAGTATTCAAATTTAGTTTGTATGTTGTTATTGTATTATATTAAGATCTTTTTAATGTATTGTAAATCTTAAGCTCTCATTGCAAGTTCAGGAATCATTTAATTTGAAGTATCTTTGACACTAAGAAGGTTTAAAGAGTTTATTATGTCTGGATCAATTTACCCATATCCTATTTAAGCTGCAATTTATTCTAGTCCTAATTTTTAAGCTTTTATCATGGCATTTAGCCTTTTAGTCAATTTTTAAAAGTTGTCAATACCGTGGATTCTTGTTTAACGGCTCTGAAATATTAGCTTTAATACTGCATTTTTAAACTTTTGCTGCATATTTCAGATTTTTCTGTCAAGTTTTTCGTATTTTGAGAAATATTTTATATAATCGCATTGCTTCAAAGTAGGGATATTCTCATTTCTTATACTATCTCAGATCAAATGCTACCTAATAGTTAAATTAATCTCATCCTTCAATTCATTCAAAGCAAACTTTTTTGACTGAAAAATATTCACATTGAATACCAATAGCACAGTGAATGCATTGGCTTAGTATCTAATATTCTACTACTAGTTGAATAAAGCATGAATAGGATTAATAATACTTCCAGATTCTAATTATTCCAGTTACAATCAAAATTTGTTCTGTTTTCTTAAAATTTTATTCTCTAAGCTTTATGACAAATATCATTTAAAAACCTAAGAAGGATTTCGCGATACAAAAAAACTATCTAAAAATTGACTGGTATTCTTTCCGAATATTGCTGCATGAACACTTACAGTTCCTTCTTTTATTATAGCAACACTATCACAACTCAAAATATTCGGAAACAGTACCTACCCAGCCTCTATATATTTTATTTCCATCAAATGCAGCAGATTTTCAAAGTTATAATCACTCAGCATTCTTAAATAAGGAACTTTTCTAAAAGCATTATGCACAAATGATCTATAAGGATCCTTGTATTTGGAGCAATAGTTGACTAGGTCTCTTATAATAAAGGGATACTGCTTTGTAAACTTAAAGAACTTCTCTTTACTCAAATATGAAATTTTGGAAAATTGTGTAGTTCTAACTGAGGCAGTTCTTTACTTGTTAAAAATAAGCCCAATTTCTCCAAAATGAGCTCCTGGGTTAAGAATATTCACTTTTATTTGCTAGTAATTATTATCAAGTATTAATACATCACATTAACCTTGAACAATAAAATACAGTTTATCAGATTCAAGTCATTGTTGTATTATTTCTGTACCTGGATTATATATAATAGTATTAAGTTCTTTTACAAAATGATCGAATAAATAATGATTATGCTTGATTATAACATTATCATTTAGCAAACTGCTGAAAATAATCCCTTTAACTTCCTCTGAAAACGTAGGAGGCAGCATCTTTAAGAACTTTTTAAACTCAAATTAATGTTTTCTATGTATCTATGAGGAAATGATATAATTGATTACTTTTAGCTGTAATTATAAGGGAATATTAAAGTTTTTCATAGATGTATTGATGATATCCATAACAGAGCTAAATTCAGAGTTAGATCTATTTAAACTACTTACAACAACAGCTATTTAGCCAAACATAACACCAGTTAAGATTGCTCCAACCAATAATCCAACTGAGCAGAAAATAACTTGAAAATGAGTTTAAGGAAGAGCTTCTATCCCTAATAGTAAAAAAGTTGAAGTATATATAGAAAATCAGTATTACTATCCAACTGAGCTACGGTAAATTCTGAGTTACTCCGTGATTATTGTATCAGTACTAATAATTCATATTTCATCTTATTTTACTATATAATATCAAACACAGGCCATAATATGCAGATAAATTACCAGAAATAAGATTAATTGTAGAAGCTTTATAGTCATTTTAAGCTCTACCTATGCTCTCATATAAAAAATTATTTTCCCTAGCCTGAGAATTCTTACCATTTTTAGAATTCCGAATAATTCATACTTAAAGCTATCACTTCCTATCAATTAGCCTATTAATTCAAAGGGTAAAGTTGCGAGTAAATCTATGAAAAATTTCCCACTTTTAATATAGTTTTAAGCTACTTTATTTGGGTCTATTACATCATTTCCATTATTAAGATCTATGTAACCTGTGCGGAAATTTAAAATTATATCTAAGAAAAACAAGCAATCAATAAATCAATCGAAAGCTTATATAAGAGTTTCATAGTCGGATTCAGGCTCAAAAGCTACTTGGAATGGAATAAAAAAGCAATTTCAAATAGCCAATGACATAACAAACAAGTCTCATTTTATTCGAATTTAGCTTGATTATCTTAGCATAGGGCATTTATATGATCTATTTTCAACGCTCCTTTCTAGTCTTCTTGTATTGTATTCTTTATTCAATGGTTTTACGTCCTAGTACTCATAAATTCTACTGTCTTATGGTGTGGTAATTCCACTTGAAAGTTTACTATCAAATGGAGCTATTTTGTTTATCATTTTATTAAGTGTAAATTAACAATTCTATGTTTTTATAAAGATAAATGAATTCATAGTAATACAGTTAAGTTCATTTAAAACCTTATTACCTAAAACTCTAATCGACTTCAATAGCTCTTATTCTTAAACTTTGTCTATGTAAACTCTCAGGAATATCTTTTATACCAAATCTTTCAATGATAAACTTGTACCCGTGATAATCATTCTTCTTATAACTTCTTAGCACTTAATGTCTATGATGATATGCCGTTCTTAAATTAATAAATGCTGTAACATCTTTATTATTTCATTTTAAGTGATGAATCAACTGGGAAATTCTTTCTGTAAAGGCAGCAACCTAAACAGCTGGATGCCCCATGTTATTAGCCTTTCCAGTCAATTCTATTGAGTATTCTCGAAGCCTAAATTGCTTAGATTCCTTTTAAGTCGCATTTTTCATTGAAAGAGCTGCTTTTACGTCCTCAGAAGCATTCTGCATCTGCTCTTCAGTTAAACCTAGTCTATATCCATCAGGCCTTTAAACCTCTTCACTTTATAACTTCGCTGTACCTAAAAGCTGTTAGTACCTTCTATCTAAACTCCTCATTTTCCTCTTTTTCTACTGTTTTAGTAATTTTCTTGCCTATTTTGCTTCTTTTGCTAGTCTTTATCTTTTCAGTTTGCCTGCGCTTACTGAGATAAAACGTGAAGGAGCAGCTAAAAGTTGAGCTGAAATTCTACTAAGCATTTTAGTAAATGGTTTTAAATAAGATGTGTATTAGTTGTAAGGGGATGTTTTAGTACTATTTATATCAATTGAGTGATTAAAGTTTTAACTACTTATATTTCATAATGCTAAGCTTTGAGTCGATGTCTTTCCATTTTTTCTCTGAATCTCTTTTCAAGGCATTAAAACTCGCTAAGTCCTCAGGATCTACGTACTTCTTAAATATTTCCAATATTTTAGCTTAATCATAGTTTAAGTCGTTCAGTAGAGATTAAGTTGACACAAAGTTACTGATTTATTTTGCTATTTCATACTTAACTTCATCTAATGAGGGTTTAGAACTAGAATCATTACTGTAATGGCTTCCAGGTAGTACATTCTATTTAATTACAATTAAACTTCCACATACACATAGTAAAATAATCATAAACTTAGCACTCCTATCTGCATATCGATTTTCCATTTTATATACTACTATGAGTATTCTCCAATTTTTATAGTATATTATGTAATATGTTTATAATATTAGAGTGAATAGAGCTTATTATATTATTGCATACAGTTGAATAATTATTGATTATTGGATTTAATATCTTCTAAGGATAATTATGCTATTGCATTCCATATAAATAATCAGTTTTAATAGTTTATAAAATTTATGAATATAATTCTAATCCTCTGTGTTTATACATCTTAAGAAATATAGTAATCCTCTTTATTAGCTCAATCTAAATTATAAAACCTAACAAATGTCCTTTAGATTAGGCACTCCATTTGAAGATTAGAACGAAGTAAATCTACTAGGAAAAGGATTAAAGCCCTGACAATAATAAGTAAGAGATGAAAGAACAGGTAAGAAGAGATTTCACGGAGCATTTACAGGTGGGTTCAAAGCCGGTTATAAAAATACTTGTGGAAGTGAAACTGGGTTCTAACCTTAAAATTTCATATCAACTAGATCAAACAGAGCCGTTGTTTAATAAAAGCTCTAAGATTTTATGGATGACTAAGACTTAGGCGAATTTGAACTAGGGGAGAATGTATAAACATAAGATGATTTTGGAGTAATGACTGATAAAACTGAGGGAAATGGGTTTAATCTACTAAATGCAATGCGAAAAGGAGTAAATGGAGAAAATGTTATTAAAAAGAGGTAGATTGGGCCCACAATGCCTAACTAAATTGAATAGAATAATCAGTATGTATGCAAATATGATGAGTTTGGACTTGGCTATGATGCAAATAAGACATAGAATTATATAAGTGAACTTAGAGATGAGAAATTACCCTTAGGATTCGTTTTTAGTAAAACTTAAAAATAGAAAAAGGGGGTTAAAGTACCAATTATACCAAGAGACTATAATCCTAATGCTTTCCTTCAAAACTTTAAAACTTGTAGAATATATAATTACTCATAGCATTTATCGTAAAAAAAGCGTGGACAACTACTTAAAGTTAATTAATAGTAATAAGATTCGTAAGTAAAGCCTCTGTAGAAGTTTGCAAGGCATTAATCTGTATAAAAGCAATAAAACATACATCAACAATTTTAAGATAATGAGAAACAGGTAAGATTTGAAAATTACTTGCTTACTAAGCTAGGATAAGAAACTGGAGGTATAATCCCAATAACATGTATGACAGGATAACAACTTTAACTTGAAAGACAAGAATTTGAAAGTATTATATAACAAATGAATATAAGTAAATCTACAGCAGCAAAAGAAGAGCCAATACAGATAACTCGGACTAGTTAGATATGACAGCCTACAAAACAACTATTCAAAGCATACCAAGTACCTTACATACACCATAAATAGACACAGTAAGTTGATTAGCATATAAATGCTTAAGAACTGTTTGAATCAGCTGAAATGGATGATACTCCTTTAGTATTCGCTGAAGAACAATTTACGGATTTATTCAAATCTATATTTGAAAATAGTTAACTAATCTATTTTTTCTAAACAAGTTTGAATCCAATTTTCAAAGTTATTTTCTTGTAGCTTTAGTAGGATTTCTCTATCACATGTCTTCTAAATTGTAGTCTTTGAGTAAGGGTTATACAGCTATATTCTGGGGGGAGTAACACATACATTAAAATTATTTCCCTCAACTTCACAACTAAATTCTAAGTCTTGTAATTCTGAATGGAAATCTTCCTATGCATCTTTCTAACTGTAGTTTATTTGTAAGATATAACTTACTCTATTGCCTTCATTTTAAACAATTTTAGCTTTTTAAAGTAATTCTGTAATTGTTTATTATCCTTTGAATTGTTATATGAAATAACCAAGATTTTGTATAGGTATTATGTGCTTTAATTTCATATCATTGTTAACCAAGTTCAATGTAATATTTGTAAAACTAAGTACCTAGTCCTCTCCTTTATATTGAACAGTTTGAATCAGACTTCCAGTATCCATGCCTGACCTATCATGACCAAATGCGCTTTGTTTTCTATTGATACTTCTTTTGTTATATACTTAAATTAGATATCAATCTCAGTTCTTAAAATCTGAATCAATCAACTATTTTATCTCTCCAAGCTTTAAATATGTTCTTTCATTTTTAAAATCAATACAAGGGGGATAATAGGTCATATGATAGCTTTTACCTTACAAAATACACTGAAAATTAAGTATAGCAGACTCACCTCCTAAATCTTCCTAATTAAACCAGTCGTATATGTTTGATTCAGAATTATAATGCAGGTACTGGGTTAATCCAATTGCTTAAAGATTAATACTTGCGTTTTGCCCTTCCAGCACAAAAACAAGAAAAGGACTTGTAGGTTAAGCTTGATTCGTAGAGCTTGTATAAAGATCACAATAAACTTCACTCTTATTGTCGAATAGTTTACCAGCTATCAAATTCAGACCCTTTTACTCAAATGTTTTTAGTATATTTCCAACTTGTTTTCTTTATAAGGCATTGGGTTTTAATATAATTAAACATTGTTCAGTATTAGGATTCTGCAAATAGTATCTGGATTCAGTTTTCTGTACTTAATCGTATAAAGTTTCAGATCTACTATCTTTATCAACTTCAAGCCAATTAGTCAAAGCTGTGATTAAATGTTAGGTAAAAATAGCTGATGAAAATACATTGTTGTCTTGAATAACTTAAGTTCAGTTAACTTTGATTTATTTCAGTTAGGATTAAGTTTATTCATTGAAGCTACAGACAATACGCTAAGTTTAAGAGCTATCTAAAGTATTTAGAATGGGAAGGGATTATGATGTAAAGGCTATAGGCTTATTATTACTCATAAAATGTTGCATAATGTCAGAAATTGATTAGCTGATATTGTTTTGATTAGTGTCGACAATTATAGCATCAAATTATTCAAAATTATCAATTTCACTATCCTTTAAAACTACTTTTACCTCAACATCGTATGCTTTGATTATTTTATTGCTTATGTGTTGGCCTTATTACTATTGGTATACGATAAGTAAAATAAGTTTTTTATCATCTTTTCTGAGAGGTTTTGTATATTCGAGTTTGTTTTTGAGATTTAAGTGATTCTTGAGATTTTGTATTACTCCTTATTGTGTATTGAATATTAGGTGTTATAAATCATCAAAAGGAATTATTATAGGCTCGTTTTACTCTTTAATATGAATCATAGCTGAATGAAGTGTAATATCTATATTATCTTTTTATCCAAACTTGAGATATTATTCATCTACTTCATTTTGTTTAGCTTATATTAATTCTTATTGTTTATCTTCTGTTTACTCATTATCTTCTGCTGATCCCTCCTTTTTATCTTTTGTTTACTCATTATCTTCTGCTGATCCCTCCTTTTTATCTTTTGTTTATTCATTATCTTCTGCTGATTCCTCCTTTTTATCTTTTGTTTATTCTTACTTCTTATCTTCAACTAATTATTACTTCTTATCTTCAATTAATTCCTATTTCTTATCTTTTGTTAATTCTTATTGCTTATCTTCAATTAATTCCCATTGCTTATCTTTTGCTGATAATTACTTCTTATCTTCTGTTTATTCCTCATTCTTATCTTCAATTAATTCTTATTGCTTATCTTCTGTTTATTATTCATCTCCATGCAATAATTCCTGATTATGTGCTTTATCTTTTTCAGCGTTTTACTTTTAAAGATTCTATATTAATTTCTAGTTTTAAGTTGTTTTAGCAATCTCTTAAGTTATCATATTCTTAAAGCCTGCGAATAATTGTAACATAGGTTTGTTTACAATATCAGTCAAATTCTCATCTGAATTATGTTTTTTGCTGTTAGACAATATAATGCTAATTTATTTATTTAGTCCTTTGGATTTTTTAGATCTAAAGTTCCCATGAGTTTATGAGAATTATTTTTGGTTCAAAGGAGGCAATTATTAAGGCAATCTTCGATTGCCTATGGTTTAATGCTAGTGAAAAGTGGTGTAAATCTAGCCAGGCCTATCATACAGCCTATAAAAGCTTCTCACATTTCCATAAGTCTTATTAAATTAAGTAACTGACTAAGTCTATTTATTTCTCGCCTTTTCCCTGGAATTCAAACTCCTATTATCATTTTGCACGTTATAAGGACTATATAACTAAAGAGGTAGCAATTTAGTAGGTTTATTAAAACTCCCTTTTTTCATATTTATATAAAAACCTAATTATTAAGCGTTTTCAAGTAATTCACGGATCATCTGGGCCGAGTCTTCCGTAATTTGTCTATAGCAAGGAATAGCCCCGTCAATACTAAGGGCTCCATGGACAACTCCTTTATAAACCTTAGCCTTAATATCTACACCACAGCTTATGCATTTTTCCACGAATCTCAAACAATCATCATGCAAGGCATCTTGATCCCCTATAAACAGCCTTATTGGTGGAAATTACTAAAATATTTCATAAGAAGCGTATTAAGGAGACAGTAAAGGATCATACAATGACTATCGCTTGTTCCCAATATAAGTATCAATACAAACTCTCATGAATGTATGAGGAATTATGAAATCCTCTAAAGAAATGAGCATTGATGGTGTAAATCTCTTCCAGTTGAGATTTAAAGCAGGGTAAGAAAGTAGAATTCCTGTAGGTTTTTGTATACCTGCTTGAATAATCTTAATGCAAAGTGCCATGACTAGATTTCCTCCTGCAGAATCTCCAGTTATTATAATTTTTTCAGGTTTTATGCCTAATTACTTTTCAGCACTTTGGACTACTCATTCATATGCCTTTCAACAGTCTTTTAAGCCTTTTGGGAAGGGATGCTCTGGGGCTAGACGGTAGTCAACGGAGATTACAGGAACACTTAATCAATTTGCTCATAGCCTAGTATAGTTTTAGTGTGTGGCTGATGACATTGATATAAACCCTCCTCCGTGTATATGGAAAATTAAAGAATTGTATTGTACTTCCGGGCCCTTAGGCACTTAAGCTCCCCCACAGCAAAACTAATTATTTCCTTTTACTCTTTGCATCACTTTTCATAAGGGCACATCACTTAGCAGTCTAATAGGAATTCTTCGCCTCATTTAGTCTAGTTTTAGGGAAAAGGCTGAAGGTTGTTTATTTTGCATTTAAATTCCCTAGTAGTGAATATCGTCTGGTTGAATAGGTAACTACTGCTTTACTCTCGGAATGTATATAAGCTGATTGTATCTTATTTTAGGGAAATATGATTTATATAAGAAGTTACCTATTCTACTTTCAACTAATCCTCATACTGTTCTTGCCATTTTCAGATTAGGATTAGCATAAAATGACATGGTCTTTTTAACTGCTTTATCATACTTTATATTATAGTAAATTCCGTATAATGGTATAAGCAATTTTCTCATTAAAGTATTTTCTACTTCCATAGCCTAAGACATGAAAGCTTGTGAAATAATCATTTTTTTAGTCAGAAATTACATCTATTTCTCTAGCTCTTCATCATCTGCTATTCTAATATATTACACATTTTAGTTAACTATTAACCATCTTTCTGAGTCTTCATCTTAACTATACAAATCGCCTTTTGGATGCGAAATTGCATGGTGGAAAACTAACTCTAATCCACAGATTTTAGATAAAATTATAGTAAAATCAGCTTAATCATCATCGTTCATTTCAATTAATCATTATTAACTCATGTCTATTAATTATTCCAGATATTTTAATAGATGTTAATAGAAAAGGGTGCTTGTCTTTATATTAAAATCTAGGGGGTATGATTATTGTAGAATTTAAGTGTAATGAAACAAGTTAAGTAAAGTAGATTGCATAGTAATGCAGTTTAATGGGGGAGGCTCTAGTTAGCTTAACATTTCAATACTTTGTTAAATCAGATCTGAGTTTTATTAGCTTAAGTGCTGAAATTATTCCATTTTTTGAATAATTCTTTATATATGGCTTTATTTAGTCGGTTTATCGATATATGCAATGAATTTTACTACTAATTTTATATGAAGTATTAAATACCTAATCGTATGAACTCCAGGATCCTTCAGAAGGTGACGCTGAATTCTTATTTATGAGCACTTACGGTCTTATTGTTTTAGTATGTATTTCATTATATCTAGCTTGCAACTAATCAGATAGCAAGTTTTTAGGCTACTTATCTTCTATAGGCTTTGACTCATCTTTCTTTTTGGCATTTTCCTCCTATCTTTTCAATTTATCTTTTAATTCGTTGAAAAGCTGTTATTAGATATTTACTTAAGGCAGTTATGCATTTTCTTTCTTCTCAATTTTTAATTTTTCTCTTATTTAAGGCGGAGGGGGCGGTGGAGGAGGAGCTACAACTGATTTACTCTGTCCTTGTGCTTTTAATCCTGAGGGTGGCGGAGGGGGAGGTGGAGCTTTTAGGTTTGAACTGCTTGGCTTGGCTCCTGGAGGAGGTGGAGGTGGAGCTTTTAGATTTGAACTGCTTGGCTTGGCTCCTGGAGGAGGGGGAGGTGGAGCTTTCAGATTTGAACTGCTTGGCTTAGCTCCTGGAGGAGGAGGAGGAGGAGGGGGAGCTTTTAGATTTGAACTGCTTGGCTTAGCTCCTGGAGGAGGTGGAGGGGGAGGAGGAGCCTTTTTATTTTAATTATTTTAGGGTAGAGAGGGAAGCTTCCTTTACTTTTATTCTTTATTTTAATTATCTTTGATCTTTTATTATAAAGGACTTCTTTCTCTTTGTTTTTCTTATTGATCATTTCTTGGAGTGTTTAATTTTAGTTTTTAGTTTTAATTTTTAATTTCCTCCAAAGTCTTTTAAGGGATTTCTATTTTTCTATGGGATATATAAAAGTCTAATTAAGATTGCTTATGAGTTAGTTTTAAGCCTTCTTATCGTTACTAGTCTTCAATAATATACTAAGTGAGGTCTTTTATTCTAGGAATATTAGATTCTCTTTAGTGTATATCCCCATCTATTTGTAGGTTAATATCATCTAAGCTAGCTCTATCAAAGGAGTCTTCTTAGGATTCAAAGTCATCAAATTCCACTTATTAAAATCCAAATTTGAACGATTTTTTCATTTAATCTGGATCCTAGAACAGTTTATTTTCAAATTAACTTTTTACATACATAGACGAGTTTTCCAGCTTTTTATTCACATTATTTTATGCTTATATTCTATTTACCTACAACTCTTATCTATTATGAATAGCCTAGTCCTTTAATATCTTTTGCAACTTTTAAGGACTTCTCCCTTCCTTTTTCTCACTTAAAAATTATTGCAGTTCAACTCTGCATTAGTCTTTAAAAGTTCCAATAGCTAACTCATCATACTTATTTAGTATATATTTATCATTCTTCTTACCTTTTTCAATATAATCATGGTATAAAGATCATTTAATCTTATTGCATAATTCAAATGAATTTAAATCGTTTTTAAATCTATACCAATCATCTTAACTATGAACATCTTATATAAGCATATTTTCCAGCTACATTACTGTACTTTGTGGAACTTAGTTGCCTCTTCCTGATTTGAATAAGTCACTTAAAATTTTAACTGCCTATCTCTCTGCTTATCTTATTAAGTACTCAAAATCTGGCCCACTAAGAGGAAGTTATGATTCAATCTACTAAACCAATATTTGATGGTATTCCTAATCAGCCTTGTTTAAATTATCATCGATTAGCTTTCCTAATTCCTATTAACTTAAATTTTCTTCAATTACTTCCTCCTGTTGTTGCACATTCTGATTTTACTCTTAATTCGCTTGCCGTATGAAATTGGGCTTGGATTATCTTTTAGCCTTTTAAGATGTACAGCACCCCATTTAAAATATTTCTATGCATTTTAAGAGAACTTTATTTAAGTAGTTTAAGCAAAAATAACTTTGATTCTTGAGCTTGGTAAAACGGATTAAATTGCTTATTTGATTGCAGGGATTTTCTTCTTTTTGTTTTTGATGTAATACTGTTGCTTAGATAGGGTGAATTTAATATCTTATCTGACATTTTCATACTATTTTAAAAGGATTTTTGGCTGTTTGTGGATAGAGGTGTATTAGAACGCTTAGGCTTAATCTTTTGAGTTTAAGATGTGCTTTTAATGGATATTTAACTCGTATTAGCTCTTTTTACCCTTCTTTTCATTATCTTTTTCAAGCTTTGTATATTTTTACTATGTTCTGATTTAATAACATTATAAATAGATTTATATTACTTCTTAGTAGGTCGTATTTACTATATTTCTTTCAATACTTCCTTTGCTTCTTATTCATTTAACAATTATTTCTCTAGTTCAGATATTTCACCCTGAATCTACAACTTTTATGCTTCAAATTATCTACAATACTATATTCCTTTACTTCAATGAAGCTTTCTATAGCAATTCTAAAAGTAATCTTCCACTCTTTAAGCCACTTTTTTACTATGAATATCCCCCATTAAGTCTACTTTCAGTAAATTTTAGTCCTGAACTTCTCTGAATTAAATAAGCTTTAAAATTTACCCTTGATAAGTGGTCATTTCATTAAGTACTCTTTTTTAAGCATCTGCTATGCTATTGTGTAATTAGCATAGATTGATTTGTTATACAGAACTAGATCTACCCTTGATCGATTTTCTTCTACCCTTCTTTTTCCTTTATTTCCGAGTTGGTGTAGATTTCACTGATCTAGGCTTCACTTATTACTTTACATGTGTTGCTTATTTCAGGCAACTTATTCACTAACAAAATTAATTGTCTGAATTAGGCTGTTTATGCGATTCAAGTTAAATCAAAATATTTTAATTGTAACTTTATCCCTAACATATTACCTGGTTCTGTACTACAGCATAAAAGTACTGAAAATTGCCTTCGAAATTATCGGGAAAGCACTCAATTGGAAAATCAACTTTTAAGTCTCCTGATAAATATACTTTTGTAAGTTCTGATATCTCTGCTCTATTTAGTATCTGGATTTTTAAGTATTATTTTTCCAGAATATGAGTGTAGTTGATTTTATATAGTGTAGTGTTATCATTTTAGATATCTTAAAATCTTAGTTGTTTCATTACTTGTTTATGTTTACTTAGCTAAAGAATCGTAGCTGGTTCAAATAGGAAATTTTAGTCATCTGTTATCAGTCTCAATTAAAGCCCATTGAACTGTATATTGTCTCTGTATTTCAGATAATGGTAATCTAAATGATTGAAAAATGGATCTTTTGTATAAAAAATTAAGTTGGTAAATGGTGGAGTATTGATATCGTTTAAATGTGTAATGTAACTTCTAGATATTCGCATATTTCTATTGTATTCGTGGTAGCTTTAGTAGATTGATTATCGTCTGCAATTTTTTTGAGTTCTATTAAACAGAAATATATTAAGAATTTTCTGAATTTATTAAGAGTTTATGTATAACTTTGATATTGTAGTTTATAAAGAAGAAGATTTCTAATTAAATCTTTTTGTATATTGTTTATTTTAGATACTTATTCAATCAATTATAGTAAAATCTTCTTAATATAACTCGTCTAACTATTTTTTGTATATTTCATTTAAGTGTTATTTTTTAATAACGAATTAATTAAAGCAGTATCTACGTAATCAAAATGTGAACTTTGATCATTGAAGCTTCTATTTATACTTTTTTATATCTTTAGTAAGAAGTATTTTCTTCTCTTTTATATCTAAATATGCTATTTTTATTTCTTTATTCAGCCATCCTATAATCTAAAATATGAAAGACTATATTTACTTCGTTGCATTTTTAATGAATTATTTATTCCTTAGTTAATTGAATTTTACCTCTGCATTGAATTATATTTACAGCTAGTGAATAAATTATTAGAATATTTTACTGTATTTATCAATA
Source organism: Condylostoma magnum (assembly GCA_920105805.1). Classification (NCBI taxonomy): domain Eukaryota; phylum Ciliophora; class Heterotrichea; order Heterotrichida; family Condylostomatidae; genus Condylostoma; species Condylostoma magnum. The sequence goes on from CAKKTI010000026.1 coordinate 59,931, forward strand.
TCTGATTTATTAGTGTCTAGCTGTATTACATTATCTTACTTTTGTTATAACTTTTAATTTATTTGATTTAATGCGTCCTTATAGTATCCCGGAATATTTGATAATAATTTTAAAATATTGCTAGAAGAATTTTCAGATGTCAGATTTATTTGATCTTATTATAGGCTTTAAAACAATCCTTTGAATAAATTAGGCAGAAACTAACCATGGGTAGACTAATTCAATTAGTTCATTTAATAAAATTATATTTAATTTTCCATTTACAAGATTATAAAATCAACTAAACGATGCAGTAGAGATTGAAAGATCAGCAATAGATTATATTTTGCAGCCTGCGATATACATAAATAGCTTTATTACGATTTATATAAATAGTTATCATAATTTTAAAGCATATTATTGTAAATATTATTTGTATATAATATTTTTAAGCTATTTGATGTTATTAGATATGCAAGCGTAATAGAGCTAAGAATATTATGGACAATTTAGGTTAAAGCTATTATTATGAAACTAAGATTGCTGTATAGTCAGAAAATTAAGTCTTATAACTTAAAAAACATAGTTTGATTTCTTATTCTAAACAGTAAAATGTATTTCAGCCCTTTGTTTATATAAATTTAGCCATTGTGATTTTATTATAAACTAACCTATCTTTACCATTATTCTATGCTAGAACTATACATTATCAATATAATAAGCATGCATTGGCTGTATCATTAGTTGCATAACATTTCCAATAAACTTTAAATAAGAATATAGCAAACATTAAATATTATAAGGACTATATTCCACACATGTTTGTCATTCCAATCTGCATACACACCTACCTTTAACCTAATAAAGCTCGTATCAATACATAAACTAATAATAATTTGAAAAGATGTTATAGACCCTCGCTCTAGTATACACCTTCCAATATTTCACCGTGTAAGCTGTAAACTTAACTTCTCTGGACTATCCTGTCCTACTATTGAACCAATAACCTTAAGAATATTCTTACTTTAGGGATAGTTATACTATTCCTTACAGTTCAGATATATTTGGCAACAAAATTTTCGATTAATATGCATTAAGCTTCTGGTTCTATCCATTAGATAATTAAGCTAGCCCTCTGGAAATTTTAAAGTTTGAATTCGAGAATTAATAAACATTAACAATAGATGTTTAAAAAAGTAATACCACAAGGTCAACTTTAAATCAAAATAGTGATCATCTGCATATAAGTATTGAATATGCAGCAGAATTTGAGTGGTACTGAATTGCACTATGCGATTGTAATAATAAATTTTATGCATCGAATAAAGTTGTTTCCCAGGATCATAGTTAATCTGTAGAAGAAAAACAATAAAATTACTCATTTTGGAGTTCAAGTTTTTTTCTAACTATCGGAGGCGAGTTTAAGGGTTAATTGTATCATTTAAAAGTTGAGCTTAATAATTGTATACTTGAGTATAATGACCAAATATAGATTCCTCAGTTTATGGACGATAGTGTGATCTATTTATGAGCTTCTGAGTTAGGGAGTAATATAAAATCTAATAGAAGTGTAGATTAAATATATGCAAAGCATAGTTTTGATTGAATACCAAGATTGCCGATAACTTTAAACAAAATAACGTTTTTTATAAGAGCCAACTTTTATAGATGCTTCAAGCAAGAAGAGTTATTAGCAATTTAATTAGACAGTGAGGAAAATATTACGTTTGGATGTAGTGATAGCAATAAATCTTTTGTGAGTCGTGGAAATTATAAAGATGATAAATAGCTGAATAATCATGATGAATAATTTGCTTATTATTTTCTAATTATAAAGAGGGAATCTTTAAACGAAAATCCTTTATCATCAATGGATCCTTTTTACGAAACTACACATGAAATAATACTTTAGAGTGAACAGTATTTCATGATAGAAAAAATAACCATTACTAAAACAGAAAGCATTGCTTTTGATTTAGTGTTATTTGCTTATAATCACTAGGATACAAACCTCATAATATAAACTGCACACAGAACAAAGTGTAAATAATCCTAAGATCTTTGATATTTAATGTGTGAGCCTGAATAATGTGAAGATAATTCTGGATGGAATTACTATCTTCAAGAATGCTAACAGGGCTAATTATAGTGTAAATTATCAGAGAATGTATTCTCAGAAAGATGTACTGAATGCTCGTAGGAATATCATTCCTTTCCTGAAAGACCCGAGTACTGCTTTAAATAATGTCAGATAGGATATAAAATGAATTTATGAGGAATATGTGAAAGCTAAGAACCAATTGAAGTATGGAATTTTGATAAAGGAGGTTAATAGCTCTATGAAATTGTAGATAATGACCCGAATACCTAAGATATAATATTATATGATTATGGGCTTTATGTTGAAGAAAACACAAAAATAAGTCTTAAGTACTAAGACTAATACTGATTTTTATTAGGCTTTAACTGAATAATCTGTCTGATTGTTTAACCTATTTAATAAAGTACAATTCTATAATTTAATAATGAATCAGGCAATTAATTAGAAGTATCCATGATTAATACAGTAGACACAAATTATAAGATATAAATCAATTACAAGAATTATGAGGGAGATGATCAGATATCTTTATCAAACAAATTTGATAATAAAAGCTGTAAGTTATACTTAGTTAAATACAAAATAATAATAATTCAGTATCAAGATTAAAGTAACACATAAACCTTAAGCATATACCTTAATAGTTTCACAAATAAAGATAGTACTCATCTTTAATCTATTCATCTTTCAAAAGGATGATTATAAATTGTAATTTAAACTTAGACATAATTTAAAGGATATTTGTACAAAATATATATCTAAAATTCCTCAAACTTATCAAATATGATAGATCGTTTGAAACAAGACATGAACGTTACTATTGGAGACTAATTCCAAACAATATTTCCTTACTACAACTAAGATGTTCATGTGAAAATACAAGATTATGTCTATATTCCTTATTGTCCCTTTTAGTAGGATAAAAACAGTCCTTGTTGAAATAGTAAAAAAACTGTAGAATTTAAATTTTAACATTTTAATTCTACTTTTAAGGACAATTAGGATGAATATTAATTACAACTACTAAATGCGAATAATCAGCTAGAAAATAATCCATTGGTAACAGCTGATAGAGGAGTCTATCAATCAGGGGATACTAAGCTTAGTATATAAAACGCAGATAGAAGTAATCTAAAGCTTGGAAATTGATTTGTTATAGGATAATGAATAAGATTATAATTAGAGGGAAATTAAAAATGCTAGATAATAAATGTTAAAGACAATAGTAACTAATAGAACATAAACTTTCAGATAACAGTTTATAAATAAGGATAATCGCTGATGTTTTATATAAAACAGTATATTTGGCCAAATATCTTAAAAGAAAATTAAGGAAACTTTAAAATAAATGGTTCAATGACATCAAGCAATGGGACAGATTGTAAGTTTTAATTAGATCCATGACTCTTTATTTATTACCAATACAATCTAAAATTATTCTCTTTATATATTAATAATCAGTTAATTATGTCATAAGATTATGATAACATATTAATGATATAAAAAAACGTTGAAATTAATATAGAATAGGTAAAAGGTTTCATTTATTAAATAATAATAGCTAATAAGGGAGATACAGCAGAATTTGAAGGATTTGCAGAAGATTTATATCAGCTAAATAATATGTGAATAAAACCTGATCTATCTATTTGCGAAATCAGTCAATATACGGATTAAGAATCCTGCATTGATTGTCATCTAGATTGTTCACACTGCCGAAGAGACTATTCTTGCAACATGTGTTATGATATAGGGTGTTAAAACTGCTAAACTATAATGGAAAACGACTGTTAGCAATGTAAGCAAGGCTATGAGTTAGAGTAAAACTCCTGCCAGTGCTCTATAGGCTATTTTATAAATATTTCAGGTTAATGTGAAATATGTGAGGAAAATTGCTAGGACTGTTACTAAGATTCCTTAACAGCGATTATATACTGCACAAAATGTATAGAATCATATCACTCAATTAATTCCAAGTGTTATAGGTGTGATTAAATAGAAGGTTTTGGCTAGAATTATGAAGTATAATTTGATTAATTTGAATAAGAGTAAAAGGAGTAAATCAATGAAAACTGTAAAGAAATCTGCGGTGATGGAATTTATTTAGGATAATACTAATGTAATGATGGCAACCTTAACTCATTAGATGGATGTGATTAAAATTGCTAAATTGAAGACTATTTTAAGTGTAATAATGAGTTAGGTTAAAAAAGTAGTTGTTGAACAGATGATTTACAGTACTAGATAAGGAGTGAAATAAATGAATAATCTTAACTAATATTTTACATTTAATTTGCAATACCTGTTAGAATCTTACCTGATGTTAATTTATACATTCAAGATAGCCAATAAAACCAACTTTAATTGGGAAATATGGAGAAATCTGAGTATGAGATAATCATAAAATTAGATATACAACAACTAGCTTTTAAATCGTAAGAATTATAAGTCTTATTCGATTCTGAATCACTTCTGCCCTTTACAATAAGTAAATCTGAATATTATATAGAAATTAACCCAATATGCATGTAAACTCATAACAATGCTTGCATAAAATGTATTGATTATTACACAAGTGTCAATGGAATATGCACTTGCAATAAAGGTAACTATCTAACTAATCAAAATCAGTGCAAATAATGCTAAAACAATTGCTTAGATTGCACTCTTGAGTTTGATGAGCTTTAATGCAACTAATGCAATTTGGGCTATCTTCTTATAAACAGAGAGTGCATATAATGTGAAAGAATATAAGGATTTGGAAAAAATCCAGATATAATGCTTGAGGATGTTAAGTAATATCACATAGACTAGTTGACAGTGCACTGTAAGGAATTCTGTGGAGATAGCTTTAATTTTGGTTACCATGAGTGTGATGATGGCAACTTAGATCCAAATGACGGGTGTAGTCCTAACTGCAAAATAGAATAAGGATTTTACTGTCTTTAAGGAATATGCTCTAAATAATAGTTAAAGTTATAAGTTGAATACATAGAGCTACAGTCAAATATTTATAAGATCAAGCTCTAATTCAATTAGCCTATTTAGTAAAACAAAGGAGTAATGTTTGATATTAGCTTCAAGTATGATTTTTCGGAAGAATACAAGTATAATGAAAGTTTAAATCAATTCACTCTATACCTAGAAGTCTATGCTAATGTGCCAGCTGGCTCTTTGCTCTAGATTTATGTATAAGGAGATGTATTTGGACTATAAAATCAACCCTTAAAATTGAAAGAATATGAAGTTTAACTAAAACATGAATATATTATTGAAGAATACAAAGAATTAGCTAACTATTCATCTTCATCAGTAATTATTGGAAATGGGATTATTTTTATATTTGCGTAGATTTAAAACATAACAAATGCACAGCTTTAATTTTAAGGATTATTTCAAACATTTGAGTTAATGCAGATTTATAACTATTTAATCTACATTAATCTTGATATGCCTCCAATATTAAGAAGTTTTCTTTTAGAAATGAATTTTGCTAACTTTTAATTCATTTTAAATCCCTTTGAATACTAATTCGATCTAGAATAAGAAGAAAGTCTCGCATTTTATAAGCTAGGAGAAGAAAATATCCATTTTAATGCATTAGACAATTCTGGATAAGTCGTTCTTATATAAGCAGTATTACTTGCAGTATTTTTATTATTGTATTTAATAGATAAATGATTTGATATAAAGTGAATTACTAGATTAAAGTAAAAGTTTTAATGAAACTTATTTCTGCTGTACTTTAATGAAGTTCATTTGTAGCTAAGTTTTGCTGTATGCTTATAACTTTGCTAATGGTAGCTTAATGATTTTAAAGACTATTTATCTTATTTTATCATACTAATTTTCATATCCGAAACAATATTTGTTGGATGAATTATTTACTATAAGGTTATAAGATAGCCAGTATAATCATTAAGGAATTAAGAAATACTAGATAAGTGGGGAATTATATACGAAGACTTCAGAATTAATCTTAAAATGTAGGTAGGATTCTCCTACTTTTAGTACTTACGAAGAATTTTTCTTGTAATTTGGATTGTTTTCATGTAGCATAATACTTTCTACTAGATATCCTTAATATCTATTACTTAATTGACTGTAATTTATATATAGTATGTACTAGCAATATGTATTTTCAAACCATAAAAAAATAAATAGAATAGGAGTATTTTTATAAAGGAACTTATTTTAGCTTTTATCATATTCACCTTCTACGGATTTTATATTGAGCTATAGGATATAATAATCACATCAATTGAACTTTTAATAATAATATTGATTGTTTTATAAGTAGTTATAGAGCTGTTAAAGTTAGTTATCCACATGATTAGAAAATGCTGTAAATTGTTATGTAAAAAGAAATAACAAGATAGTTAAACAACTGGTAAAACGACTTTCAATAATAGATAGTTTAGTAACTTGTTTTTATCCATTTTATAATACTATATACTTTAAATTCAAAGATAATAACTAACTAAAATTTCCGATCTCCACAACAAAGAAAGCTTCCTACCTTACTCCAAAACCCTTATTCCTCGCTCTGACCTCTTTACTCTAAATCTATTTTAATACTAATTAAAACTTACATTAAAATATCACCTGATTGAATATTGCTAAAAGGACTTTAATCAATGCATTTTTACCTATGCTAATACAATTAGATAAAAAGATCAGATTTAATGATTCTGTGGATTGATATTTATTTTGAACCATTGTAATGATAAACTCTAATAGATTCCTTATCTGCATATTTAAATTGTTAAATGACTTAAATCAAATTTTAAATATTTTAGGAGTGTTTGATATAGATCTCTTAAACATGGCTAAATCCGATATAATCATGAGATATAAGTCTTAGCTCTATCAAAATGTCATCTTATTGGCTAGGCTCAATTTCTGAGCTTTTTATGCAGATATCAATTTATTAATTAATTTGATACCCATCATTTAGTACTTCTCCTAGTAAATTTTATCTTTTTAGCCTTAGTAATCCATTAGATTCTCATTAAATATTAGATCTTAGTATTTGAACTAGTTAATCTTTTAATTATTCTACTCTAGTTCCAATAGAAACATTTAATTTTATCATTGGCTTAAATTTATAAAATTATCTTTTATCTTTTAAGGCGATTACAGGTTGTCATATTTACACTGAAAGAGATTAGCTTTACTCTGTTAAGTTAATTGTAGGAGTATAAAAGAATTTATCCTTATTTTTAATGATGTTTTAGTCAATTTCATATTTTATTTAATTTGGAACTTTTATTGACTTTAGATTTTTAGCATTAAATTACCTATAAATCAGCATTTTGTATTATGCAGGTTAAATATGACCTTATTGAATTGATAATATAGCTTTCATTTGGCTATAGCTTTATTTAGTAACAGTTTCATCATTATACTAATACCATTTAGATGAATTATAGTCCTTAATAAAGCAAATATAGTGAGAAATTCCTGAAATTTACTATAGTGCTGTTAGTGAATAGAGCTCATAAGTATATTACTCAATGATTTAACTTGAATTATTGACTTTTTCATTGTTTTAAAGTTAAAAACTTTCATTGAATTCTATGTTTTTTTAGAGATCAAAGATGATATTCCGAGGTAACTTACTAAACTTATAATTGTACTCAATTTGATTGCTTTCCTAGCACATTTTACACGATTTTCTGCTTCTGTTGCCAAGAATATTCTCATCTAGAATTTGATTAATATTTGTTTAGTTATTTCTAGCACTTACATTAAAAAGGTAAAACTATTTCAACTTTTATTTCTTTTAATTGCATTATTGACACTTAGATGTAATAATGATTTCATTTAGGAAAGGTGAATATAAACTTTAGCGATCAGTGAATTAACTTAAATTCTCAATTACACGAATAAGTCCATCTTTTATACTATTATCAATTGAAAACTTGTAAAGATCGAAATCTAGTGATTATATAAATAAAGCAGTTGATACAAACTTTTTATTCTTATTTAGTTACATTCTTCCAAATAGAACTTGTAGTTAGCCAAGACAGCTGTTTTTATCATTAGTATGAGCTTAATATATAATTTATCGGAATTAGGGGGTGTGGTACAATGATTATAGCAAGCAGTTTATCCATGTAATTATATTATGAGACTAAAGTCCTCGATTCTAAATTTAGGACATTTTTATTACACTTAATAAGAAACCAATATTTATACCCAGAGTAACGCATAGTTTTTAAAGAATAATATTCCTTTTAATCATAAAAATAAATCCCCTTAGTATATACAATAGTATTTTCCAAAGTTTATCAATAATACAAAACACTTTAAACAGTGTAAAATCCTCCTTAAAGTTTAACACTTAATTTTTCATAATTTAAAATAAAGATGATTTCAAATCCTACAAAACTGATTGAATACTCTGACAAGTTTTGTGATGATTAGTTTGAATATAGACAAGTAATTCTTCCTCGTGAAATAGGAAATCAATTGAAAAATCGCGGGCTTTTATAAGAAGAAGAATGAAGGAGTTTGGGAATAACTCAAAGCAGGGGATGGATTCATTACGGTATTCACCCTCCGGAGCCCCACATTCTCTTGTTTAAACGTCCTATTGGAACCGACCCTCGTACAGGAGAAATAGAGCAAAGCCTTAAAGATGCATATTAAAGAGATGCAGAGGCAAAGAGAAGAGGAATCCGGAATTTATATAAATGATCATAAACTATTTCTTTACTAAACTGATAGACTAACTGCAGCCTTCACAACCTCTGAGGTAAATTGTTGTTTAGCATCTGGGTTACAGTTTCTATAACACTTAACATAGTTGTATAGATTGAACCCGCTAATTCCCATACACATACCAACCAGTACCGCTGTAATAAGTCTAAAGGTCAATACATTAGCTAATACGAACAATCCCCAAATCAGAGGTGCAGCAAACATACTTCCCCAGAAAACAGTTAAATCTACTTTATTAGTCTCTCCGGGTAATTTCTCATACTTAAATTCTGGTTCTCCCTTTTCGTTTTAAAATACTTCCCATTTAAGTCCTGTTAAAATATGTCCGGTGTACATTTAAACTACCCAAGTGTCTAGCATGCACAGCCCCCAGACTATGATGCTACTTAGTACAAAGTTGCCGATAATATAATCGATGAAAAAGTAGGAAAGCAAAGATGAAATTTTAAAGCTGAGGTGGAATAAGCAGTGGAAGGGGTGGGCTGAGCCAGCTAAGAAAGTTTTCTCAAACATTGAATCTTTAGCTGGTTCTTCTACATGCTTTGGAGTTTCGTTGTCCATTGATATAGTGAAGTCTAGTTAGGTTTCCATTTTAATAGAAAAGTTTATTATGAAATTGGGGGGTTTGTATAGATAAGAATATAGTTAACTTTTTGCTATTGTACGGTAAAAAACATATTAATGAAGAAAAGGAAATAAAGTATTGTCTTTGTAGCTATTTTGTTTTAAGTTTTAGTTATAGTAAAATTTTTTAGCATGTCTTCGTATTGTAAAGCAGGCAATAACAGATTTATGTTAATGGTTTAAATCTGATTTCAGTGTTTTCTTATAGTTTTGGAAAAATTGGTGTCATAATATCGATTCGTTATTTTGATGCCTAGGCGCTACAGTCGTATATCTTACTCTTCTAGATGCAGAAGGCTACTCATGAACAGGTGTTAAAGACTATCTTCCTAATCTTTGCTTTAATCTAGGCATGAATATTTTACTTTAATAATACAATTAGTCCTATTGGTTCTAGTATAAAGATCTATCAAGTTTATACGGAGTTTTGCTAGCATCAACTGAAACTCTTGATTATGTAATCCTAGAATTCCTCACAAATTTAATTCTTGGTGGTTTTATCAATTCTTACTAAATTTTCTTAGTTAAAACAACTCTACGTATATTATCTTCATCACTTACATCTCCATCATTATAAACAAATTGCTTCTTAAACATTTAAACGATGCTTTTACTAAAAATCAATTATGACCCTCATATTAAAATGGAAGAGAGTCTATAATAATCTATTGCTTTGGCCAGAGGAGCAACAGGTAAAGCAGCAGAGGCTGTAGTATAACAAGCTTTAAGCAACCCCAAAACATTCGTTTTTGGAGAACTTCTAGATGAAATTCAGCTTCCTAAAGATAATCAAAATTACAAACTTTTAGAATTGTTTGCATACGGAACATTATTTGACTACAATTCATAAAAAGAGCAACTTCCTGAGTTAAATCCTTAGTAATTCAGAAAGCTGCAAATGCTTACTTTAGCCACTCTAGCTAGCTAAACTTCATAGATTTCCTATTCTTCACTGATGAGTGATCTTTAAATCTCTTCTTAGAGGTAATTAGAAGACTTAGTGATTGATTGTATTTATCAGAATCTGATTGAGGCTAGGCTAGATCATAAGGAGCAGTAAGTTTAGGTATTAAGTAGTTTTGGGAGGGATGTAATGCCTGACAGAGTGCCTGAATTAATTAATAAACTAGAAACATTTTTAGAGCATATGAATGGAGTTGAGTTGTTATTGGATCAGTAGGTTGAGTATTAGTAAAGAGATTAAGAAAGAAGAAAGAAAAATTAAGAGGAGTTGGAATCTGAACAAGCTGTTGTTAGAATTAGAATTTAAGAAAGGATGGAATAGACTGGAGTTTTCAAGTCATTTTCAAATATGATGCACTTTTAAAGATAGTAAGAGTATTTTAGTATTACCAGATGTTGTTTTATTATAAATGTTTATCTAAGTTATTATTACTAAATACTCATTAAAGATTGGTATGACAATATTTAAATTAATTGAAAGCAACAAATCAGTGTTGTAAGGGATTAATAGTAAGATAAGTGTTACTAAGGAACATTTTAGATTGTATTTATATGAGCATGATATATACTTATTTTAACTCTAAAGGTAGTAAACACACAATAGACTAGATATTGAATAGCAAAGCTTAATTTCCTGAGAGCTTTATATATATTTTGAATTTGTTATTAGTAGTAAAATATGTAAACTAAAATTTTGTTATGATAATAAAAATGAAGCAGCATTCAATAGAATTGAACTATAAGTTAATTCTTTTCAAAATTATGCAATATGATGTTAAATGTACATAAATATCTAGTGAACAATTTAAAGTAACTTAAATATTATATGTTTTCATAATCATTCCAAAGTGACTTTAAGCCCTAAACTTTGGAATTCCTGAAAAAACTTAACCGATCTATATTCTATTAAGTTGTTTCAAATATATAGCAAATAATAGTTTTATAATAGGTTTTAATGATTATCTTTTCTACTCTAATTCTTTTACCGAATTCAATAATTTTCATAATTATCTTGTCCCAAAACCTATAAACATGAGCTGTGTTAAGAGCTTTTCTGACCTACTCAATTTTAAGTTTCTTACAATTTCATCAAATAAACAAATTTAAGCATTATTTGGACCATTAAAATGACATATTTAAAAGTTAATAAAAATTTAAACTATGAACGAAGATATGATGAAACAGCTTGAAAAGGAAATGCAAAAGGACGGAAAACCTCTATCTATGAAAAATCTTATGGCATAAATAATTGCAACGTGTATATGCAGTTTAGCATTTGTAAGCTTTATTTAGATTATACCAATTTCAGTTATACTAGGATCATCTGATGATGATTGCTCTGAGCCTATAAGGCTTTGGCTTATTTTAATCGATATTTCCATAGGTGTAAGTTGTTTCTTGAATTGCATTCGAATATTGATTATAGCTAAGGGATCTTAATTTAGCATTTCCTTCAAAATAATCAAAGCAATACTTGGCGTCATCAGTTTATTCAATCTTGTTTGGTTCATCATGGGGTGTGTCTGGGTATTCGGCGATGATGATTGCGAGGATGACTGGGATTAAGGGTACAATATGAGTTTAGCCCTATTGATAATCAATTTCATTTTACTAGGCATTTCATGCTGCGTTATCTGCCTTGTACTAGTTTGTTGCTGTGTTAAAGGAAAAGATGCACTGAAATTCCTGAAGAAAAATGAAGGTGAGATTGATTAATTTTTGAAGGAAGCTTAAAATCAAATTAAAGAACAGAACCGAAAATAGGAGGCTAATGCGAAATAGCAAAGCTCTTAAAAGGAATAAGCTGAATAAAGAGAATAAGCTGAAAAAAGAGAATAAGCGGAATAAAGAGAATAAGCGGAATAAAGAGAATAAGCGGAAGAAAAAGCTGCAAGACGAGCAGCTGAGAAAAAAGAAAGAAGAAAAGCTGAAAAAAGAGCCCAATAAGAATAAGAGGAAAACTAACAACATCACAGAGGAGGCTAAAATGAGTCGTCTTCGTCCTCATCTTCAAGCGGTCATAGAGCATAGATTAGTTAAATAGAATATTGAAAATCCCTTACTTATGATTCTAGCTGATAATACATGTTACTAGATATTATTATAAAATGGAAGAAAAGCACTATAAGTGGTTCTTTAATTTTATACAGGGTAAGGATATACCGTGTAGTATTGTTGAAACTGTAGTTCTATATAAAAATAAACCTGTTGTATGGCACAATGATTAGTTTAGAGAGAATCAAAGACGTTACTATTTAAAAAATCACAGTGATTCTCACAGTGTCTTTAATTACTTTCTTAGTAAATGATAATAGAATAATAAACTAGTTGATAGATCGGATGGAAAAATAGGTTATGTAACCACAAAAGAAAACAGGAAGGTGTTAGAAGCTTAAAACTATCAAAACTTTATATAAAATTCAGGGAAAATGAATTAAGTATTGATGATACAAGAATATATACCTCAAAACTAAATGCATACAAATATGATCATTTTTCAGTACTACAATAAAATCTATTATGTTAAATACTTTCATAAAGATTGCCATGGAAACATAAAAGAAGTAAAGTAGGATTTTCTTTATACGTTTATTTTAGATTTCAGCAAGTAATTTATTTCCATAATAGAGAAGGACTTAAAGCTACGTGTAATTGAGATAAAACTTGAGTTTTTGTATGATATGACTAATAAATTAAAGCTATTAAATTGTGAAAGATGTCTTCTAATGAATCCATCATAACTAAGAGTATTTCCTATAAATTCTTAAGAAGACATTTACGAAATATTACGAACAAGTAAAAGAAAGTAAAAAGAGAAAAGATATCAAAAGTCTAGAACATAAAAGCTGAGATAAAGCTAAATGCCGTATAAAATACAATAAAGCAATAAAAAGACAGATTAAAAGCAAATTTTCCTTTTTATAAACGGCCAAATAAGAAATAAAGACAGTCCATATAGTTCTCCTATAAGAATATAAACACCAAATATAAAAGAAAGTTCACCTTATAAAAGGAGACCGTAGTATTGAGATTTTCCTTAAAAGTTCTAAGGAATTCATCTGGATGGGCAGGATGGTAAATAATAGCTAAAATTTACTCGTAGTTATTAGGATTTAGGATCCTTTTAAGGTAAAAATGAAGATACTAATATGGCTGTAAAATACATGGATAATGCAAAAAAGTTGTATATAAAAAGGATTAAAGCCACTAAATTTTGAAGTAAGCTAGAAAGATTTACAAACAATTAAAGAATGATTCCATAATTCAAGAATAATTACAACCCACAAGACTTTTAAGAGTTCCTATAAAAAACATTGGATAAAATAAGCATAAATCCCTAAGCACCTTAATCTTAAAGGAGCCTAAAAATAAATAAAGTTTATAGTTATAAATAAGAAAGCTGTAAAGAAGAGATTATTCCTATATAATAGTTAGAATAAATAACAGCCAAGCCCATAAAATCTAAAGTGACTTAATCTAGAAAGGTATAAAAACACAGCAGTCATAAAACCTCACCTGTCAATAATCTATTAGACTCATATAACGAAAGATTAAAATTTCTTTAATAAAAGTACGAAGGATTCCCAGCTCCTTTAACTCCAAGAGTACAAAAAGTTAGGAACATAAGATCTCCATACTACTCAATGCAACGTTTACGATTAAGAAGATGAATTTAGAAATATAAATAAAATCTTATTAAGAATGTAATAAGGGAGTCTTAATAGTTTCTTCATGTACTTGATAAGAATATAGGTCATTGAAAGGCATTTGATGTCTATCTCCTCCAAAAATATAAATTTTATCTTAAATCATTGTCGCACTATGTCCATCTCTAGCATGTGGAACTCTTCCTTTAACAAATCCAACAGTAGGGCTTACTGGACCATCATATAAAGTTCTTCTGCGTCGGGCAGGACTAGTAGGTTCCTTTTAGGCTGGTAATTTTCCCTGTTTTTGAGCTTTACCTTAGCGTTTAAATTCTTCTACGTCAGCTGCGCTGACAGGGTCCTCGACTTAAATTTCAAACTGTATTGGTCCCCAAATGCCTGTTGTGAGATTAAACGTATACATATCATTGGTTTCCCTAGTAATTTCCTTGATCCCTCCAAAAATAAGCATTACATCCTTGTGTATACTGACTGTATGCCCTGACCTAGGATCAGGCAGCCCTCCCCTCATTTCAACCTACCTCCATATCATAGTATCTAAATCAAGTTTCCACAAATCATTCAGCGAATCTGTCGACTCAGAAATTCCTGCAAATATATACATAGCGTTATTATGAACAATAGCACTATGACCTGACCTCTCTTACGGCGGAGTTCCTGAAATACGAGGTATGTCCCAATTATAAGAATCGAGTCTAAACCTAAAAACCTGATTTGATCTTGCTCCATGTATAAATCCTCCGAAAATAAGCATATTAGGATGAGAGGCTTAATCAAAATAGCTAACGGCTGAATGAGAGTCCATTTGAGGAGGAAGTTCAGGGTTATTCGGAGGTATACACTGCCAGTTTCTAGACTCTAGGTCTAAAATCCACACCTAATTAAATTCATCAAACAGATTGGTTCCTCCAAAAATATGCATTTTTCCATTATGAGAAATAGCTGTATGTCGACATAGATGAGGAGGTTTTTCACCGTGTGCCTACATTTCAAATCAAGTTAATCCCTATACATTACTCGGAGAAAGGTTAATTATCCATAGATCATCATACACACCTTCCGTCATGTCCTATCCACCGTAGATTACTAAATAATTTTCAATTTCACATGCAGAATGGTATGAACGGCGGCTGGGTAGGGCACCCTCGGGTCTTACTTCTTCCCATAGTGATTAAGTTCTTAAGGAGTTCTCTTTTTTCGTATCAACAGTTAAAGTTATACGCTTTGGATCTTCCATTTTATATGGAAACAGTATAAACCTTAGTCATTGTAAGTGGAGCACCTGGTGTTGGAAAATCGACTGTTTTAAGGCAGATTTAAGCATATATTGTGGAATTTGATTAGATTTTATAGGATTTAGGAGAATTTACGGTTTAGAGGTGACATTAGGCTAGAGAAATTGCAAGGGAGTTGATTTAAGAGAGTATTTAATAAGGAAGATAAATAGTTACTGCTGATGATAATATGCAATATACTTCTATGGTTAAATAGTACTATAATCTTGCTTATGAATTATAAATAAGATTTCTGCATATTGTGTTGATATAAGATTTATAAGTAATTATTGAACGTAATAATTAAAGGGAGCAAAAAGTTGATGAAAAGACAGTAATTAAGATGTTTAAGACTATATAACACTAAAAGTTTTTAAAATGTAGTCATTATATAGAAAATGTATGTATTGAGGATACTGTTAATCAAATATATAGTTTGATTTAATAGGCTGATATTCCCTAATAATAAAAATCAGTAAAAATAATATAACAATAGTCTATCAGGCATCTTATTGACCTACATCTAAGAAAACTGGTAAATACATTTCTATAAGGTCAGCCTTAGAATCAACGTCGGTAGCTATCCCAGCAAGTTCTTCAAATAAAGAATGAAATTTTATAAATTACTAACTTTTAAATGAAAGAATCAGAAATTTTCAGTCATCTAGATCAGCTTTTCTTTAATTCTATTAAAATAATTAAATTAACATAATCTTTTAGAAATTACTGCATTTGTTTATATAGTTTAAGATAGAATTAAAGTTTAATGAATTTTAAGTAAATATAGAAAATAGTTGCAGTAAAGAAAGAGTTGACTTTGAGGTCTGCTACCAATAGCCTATATGCCCAGATTTGTCTAAACTTATTAAGCCTTCTTCAATTTGAATTATAGGGGCAATTGGATAATTATAGAAATTGAGTTGAGTAAAGGTTTCTAGATCCCATAAAACTAGGTTGTCTTATAAGGCAATATAAAGCACTTGTATACTCTAGTCGATATAAATGAAATTTATAGATTAATCAGACTAAAAGCCTAGGTTTATTGTGTGTGGGTCGTTCAAATCTATCATTAATAGTTCTAATGTTTCGTTGTTTTAAATGAATATATAATTTTCTGGGATATATTATATCATTTTTGTATTTTCGAAGTAAAATATTTTCTCATTGCTGCTATGTTCTAATAAATAAGAATCTTAATCCTGTTACTGTACATATATGTATTAGCCCTACTTGCATACTTCTGCATATTATACTCCTAACCCGAGATTCAAATAAGTTGGTTATGAGTCATCTAATATCTTATAAATGAATAAGTTGCCATGTAAATTAAACAAGTATGAAAAATTCCTGCATTTTGAGATAAATTACCTACTAAGTCTTTTCTATATTTGTCTATCTTTGATATCAATTATTATATCATTATTTTCAGCATAAATCTTTCCCAGGTAACATTTACGCACTTATTGTAACTCAATGTATAAATAATTGTTAATAAGTTATCTAGTTGAATAACGTTTAGAATAACTATTTGCTACCTTTGTATGAATAGTATTTGAGTCAACTTAAATTAAAAGCTAATCAAAATCTATTAAAATGAGATTTTTATCTGGAATGTGCATTGTTAGTTGCTATGGATTCTTATTATAGATTCTTCAGATGTTAGTAATACTATCTATTATTGTTTTCTGTCCGCTATAGATAAAATTGTCAAAATACTTATCAAAATAAATTGAATAAAGCTGATTACTGTTTAAAGGAATCTGAGCTATTGTTTATCCATTTAAGAGACTAATGATTTGCAAATTGTGATACTTTGTTTAATTGTTAATCAGTATAATTTTTTCAGATAAACTTGATGTGATAACTGTATTAAATGAAGCATTAGGAGCTAATTTATAAATCTTATCGAAATTGTTCTAACTTAATAATATAATCTTTTTGCTATAATATACAATCACTAAAAAGTCCCTTGCACATTTTAACTTTTCTGCTTACTTAATACTTACAGGAAATTGATAATTTTCACAATTTTTGTTAAAGTAATAAGCCTTTACATACTTATCTTTGGAATTATTTTAACATAAGTAATAACCCCTGTATTGAAAATTGTCCAAATCAAATAGTTATCTATTTAAACATCGAATATCAAATTCAAAAATTTGTTTATTTTCTAGATCATTTACTATCATAAAACTATTATTATTTTCGATAATTATCAAATGTTTAGCTTATTCTGTTATATAAAATTTACCATGTATATCATAAGTTTATCAAGTCTAAAGTAATTACATCGTTTCAATATAGTAAAATTTTCACAATTGATCTGTTTAAGTCATGAGTACTCCGGTTTTATTATCAAGTAGAAAGATACTTTCAAAGATTGTACTTTCAAATCAGAGAAGAATTGAATTGTCTTAAAATTTGTAAATGTTGTTAAAACAATCTTGTATATAGATATAATTGCCAAAATAAGCTGATTAAACGTACTTTTGCTTTTATGTTTAAGGACTATATCATAAATTGAATTAGAATTTAGATAACTTTACCTATTTATCTTATCCAATTCCTATTAATTGATTATTTCAGAATAATATATGTTTAATCTCCCTGTTAAAGCTTAGTGGTGTTCATAAATATGCTAGTTTTTCTAGACAAATAATATAAACTTAACAGGACATACAACATACTGCTAATTAATTTAACTTTTCCATTAATATGAGTTACTTTATAGGAATTTTATACTTTGAAATTATAACAAGCTTTGAGAAATCTTGTAGATTTCAAATAATTACTAAATAATCATCACCCCCTGAAATTAAGAGCTTATTATTTGATTCTAAACAATTTACTGCTTTTGTATGACCATTTAGTATTTATACAAGTTGATAATTTGAGGTATTTATTAAGTGTATTGTAGAATCATCACTTCCTGTAGCAATTAATTCTTATTATTTCAAGAACTTAATACAGTTTATTTATTTTGTATGCTAAGTTTTAATCTCTTCTAATTAATCTCTTTTTATATCATAAGTATACAGTCCTTATAAACTAATTAATATTTAATCTTAATAATATTACTCAATGCAAGATATTTTCTCATTGAAATGAATTGATTTAACCTATTAAAATGTGAAAAGATTAAATAGATAAACTGTATTTGTTTATGAGGATATAAAGAGGAAATTTCAAGCTATCAGTATTTTATCTATAGAATCATTAATAGTAAGTATTAGTATAAGTTATTAGTCCTTTTAATTATATATAGATATTTTTCCTTTATGGTTACCAGTTATTCCAAATTATTCATTACTAGCAAAACTAGTAATATTATTTAGCATAAATTAGTATTTAGGAGTTTACTTGGTATTATATACTAATAATTAAGGATCAAATTGACAATTTATTATTTTTGTATTCTTAAAATTTGCATAAGTTAAAATAGCTCCTCTTAAATCCAGGTTGATTAGTGTTCTATTACTAAAATCTGCCTTTATTAAATTTTTGTATGTTAAATCTAAGTTTTAAAAGGCATAATTGACCTTCGATAATCAAGAAATAACCCATGACAAATCAATGTCATCTGATTATAGTATTTTTAATAGCTTTTTTGTAAGCTTAAAATCATTGTTCTAATTATATTCATTCACAAAGTCAATAACTATTTCTGGAATCGTTAAATTCAATAAGTCATTAGCTACTATATTTTTATCATTACTAAAATTTATAATGCAGTCTAGAATAAGTAAATATAACGAGTAAGCTTATAAGGTATTATTTGTAATTTTAGTATTGAATGATTATTTGGTTAATAAGTGAATATCATACAATAAAACTTATCTATATTCGTAAACACTTGCTTTGTCACTAATCACATCTTAATTAACAGATACAAGTTGTTATTCCGGGCTCAGTCCCAAAATGAGCTAAAGTTACTACTTGGCTTCAATTAGTTTCATACCCTAATAAGTGTTTATAGTATAATTTCTCCCACGGTATTAAATAGACAACATATTACTATATATAAATAACAACCAGATTAAAATGGGAAAGTACAGCCAAATGGGATACTGCATAACAGAGGTAGAACTGCCTTATAGCTCACATAAATTGTTTATATCTGGTGCAAGAGCAGCAAGAAACTAACAAATTTTAAGGAAAAATAGAATAACATCGATACTTACTCTAGGGCCAGAAAATGCTGTATCAAATAGAACATAGAATTATCTCTTAATAGGAGTAAGAGACTTTCAAGGAAGCAGCCTTCTTCCTTATTTCTAACAATGCTGTGAATTCATAGAAAATTCACTTAATTAAGGTAATGTATTAGTTCATTGCACTTAAGGAAGATCAAGATCTCCTACAGTAGTTATTGCTTATCTGATCTGAAAATTCAAATGATCCTTTCAACAATCATTCGCTTAAGTGCAGTAATCAAGAAGCTTTATTGACCCAAAGCCTCATTTTATCAGAGAGCTGAGATAATGGAGTGAGCAAATTTAGAACATTGTTTGATATTAATTGACTATTATCTTTAAGAACTTCTTATTCACTTTAGTTTCAAATTATCTATTTTACTAATACTATATTTAACCCTATTAATAGTTTAAACGAGCATAATAAAATTATCAAAAAATGACAAGCCCTTATTAAAAAATAATAACTGACTAAATACACATTGAACACACAAATGTTGAGTTACCAATGGACGAAGTTTAAGATCAACTGTACTTAATATCCCTTTATAATCTAAGTTGTAGATAAATAGAATTAGCTGAAGCAAAATCCTTTTGTAATGTTGAAGATAGAATAACCAATCATGTTCTTATTCTATAAGCTCCTAGCTAAAACACCTTGTAAACCTTAAGGAAAGCTTATGATCTGCATCCTTGCATAGAATAAGAATGCAATAACTCTTTTTTCAACATAAAAGATAGTTCAATTAATTTTAAAAGCTCATGGCTTATCAACTACACTGATATTGGAGAGTATGGGGATATTAATAATTTAGAAGGTGTAAAGCTTATAGTGATGGACAAATTTCTTATTATTATTACATAGAATTTCACGTTTAGTATATAGTACATCTTTTCACGCGTGTTGAACATACATGCTTTCGGGTATCCAGAGTCCTAGCTGATAATTAATAGAAATTATGCTAAATTAAGATCCAGAGAACTTACAAAGATTGATTGGATAATTCATTACTTATAAGATAATGTTATTTAACGACTAGAAACATTTGTATTGAAGATAATAAGTGAGACTTAATTATGCTAAGATTTGATATAAGAAATTGAATATCATGATGTACAACTGTTCACTGAAAAAGCATCTTTGATTAAGTTGGGGTCAAAAGCAGTACTTTAAATTTTGTAAAGAAAGTCAAACAGTATCAAGTAAATTCAGAAAATGGAATTTGTAGCTGAATCTGATGTATTTTTCTATATTTGTATGTAAGATAGACTTGAAATTTTAATATCTCATATAAAAAAGAGCTTGAATGCAATAAAATCATGCAATTTTCAGCTCAGGTAAATAAATAATTAGATTTTATTTAAAGGAATGCACAACTTTATTAGTATTTCAAATTATAGCTCAATAGTAGCTACTATATTTCTCCCGTTGATCCTAGTAGCGTGTATATGGGGAATGAACATGGATGTACCATAAGTTGATGATACAGGATTAACTTTCTGAATTATATGTATAGCAAGTGCAGTAATGTTTATATTAGTATTAACATATTTCAAGTACAGAGGATGGGTTTAGTTATAGAAATCATTATTAAAGATTATTGTTATTATTAAATGGATCTGTTTATATTATTTTAATAGAATAGTTAGATAAAACTTACAAAAATGGAAAGGGACTACATGTAAGCTGATAGCAGTAATGCTCTAATGGCTTTAAGCTAGGTAACAAATGATCTTCAAGTAACTTTTTCTACATTCATAACTGATTTTGAAGAGCAAAAAGTAGATTTAGTAGAAAACGCAAAAGACTTAGTGCAGGTTATTTTAAACTCTTGTAAATTTTCTGATGAAAACATTGAATAACTGGTTGAAAGCTTTAAAGATATTATAAAAGAAAAATAGTTATAAAACAATCAGGGAAACTTCGAAGAGTTTTGATAGGTTGTTCGTAGTTGGGTCTTACGAAATAATCTATAAAGAAAGGTAGATAATGCATCCGACTATTTCAAAGGCTAAATCCGTAAGACCATTTAGCAGTATGAGCACTTGCTTAAAAAGACCACAATAAAATCAGATATTCCTTATATTAAACAAGCTTTAGAAATCCTACGCACTTAGCTACTCAAACTAGACTCACAGTAACACTAAAAAAGCCAAAAAAGGCCTTAATTTAGATCTAGACGTCCAGTTCCCCATAGGCCCTCTAAGGCTAATTAGGTTTTATAAATAGTATTTAATCAATAAAGCATTGAACAAAAGTTTGATAATAAAAAATGGGAACTTCTTGTACTTGTATAAAACAACGAAATTTAAAATAGAACAACGGTATACAACGAAAAGGAACTCTATGAAACCCAAATAATTTCCTGGATAGGCTAACCAGAGGATAATTAGACAGTCTAGAAGCAATTTTTGCCCAGTATAAGGATAAGACAGGAGGAATTGGATACTAAAACTTCTTTAAAATGCTTTCTAACTTGGCATAATGAAAAGATTGCTATAAAAGACAAGTATTCTTAATATTCTCAAAAGATAATGAAAACTATGTTACTTGACTTAACTTATGCTTAACTGTGAGTTAATCTATAATAGGAAGCAGAGAGGAGAAATCCAGGTTTATTTACGATGTATTCTAGAACAAGCAAAAACCGTAGGAGGGTGTAAAAGACTTGCTTACTTACTGCTCAAACTGTTTAAAAGGTTAACGAAGCATGAGTGAAATAGAACTATAAAATAGCACTCTAGACAAAATTCAATTTTCCTAATGGGCGTCTGATAACCTAGATTTTCATATAGCCTTGAAGCCATTTGAGCTGATTCCATCGTCAGTATCAGAAAGAGATATAATAAAGCAAAAGATGCAAGTGTTTGCTAGAAATATTCAGGACTAGTAAATCGTGTATATTTTATCTGCTAAATGGTGGGAGTAATGAAGAATTTATGTGCAGTATGAAAGAGATAACAATCTTCATTGTGATAGTGGCCT
Organism: Condylostoma magnum; assembly: GCA_920105805.1. Classification (NCBI taxonomy): domain Eukaryota; phylum Ciliophora; class Heterotrichea; order Heterotrichida; family Condylostomatidae; genus Condylostoma; species Condylostoma magnum. The sequence continues at coordinate 82,445 of CAKKTI010000026.1, forward strand.
ATATGGTAGGCCAAGGTCATTTAGTTATAATATAAAACCAACTCAAATAGAAAATCAAGAAATTTCTGATCCTATAGATCCTAGAATGCTGTTGTAAGGCATTAGAGATTAGGATGATTATATTATAGTGAGTGAGGAAGTTTGGTTTTAACTTAAAGCTTGGTATGGAGGAGGGCCTGAGTATCCTAGGGAAGTAAAAATTATTAATGGATAGGTAGAAATTGATCTGTATCCGTTTATAATAAGTGCTAAAGTTTTCTCTAATGAAGATTAACCGTAAAAAGTGTAGATTTTGTGTAGTTAGTAAGAAAAAGTAGGTGATTTAATTCAAAGAATTAACTAAAAAATAGATCAGCAGGATTAAGGAAGTTTATGAGGGAAAGTAAATGGGTAATATGCTTAATTGGATGAGCAACGGGATTTACAAGACTTGGAAGATTTTAAATCCTTAAATTATGTCATAGGACAGTAAAGGCCTATTTTAACTGATCCTGATTTTGAGTTTGAAGTAGGAGACCGCATTGAGTTTAAAGAAGGTTAATACCAAAATTGAAAAACTGGGAAATTAACTCATATTAATGAAAATCATTTTGTTATTCAATAGGACAATAGAAATTCTACTATAAGGTTAAATAAGTAAAACTCACCTATGATTAGAACTCCATAAAGAGTTGATATTTAATCAGGACAGTACTAAGGAGCTGCCGGACTACTTAATTTAGGAAACACATGCTATATGAATGCTGTTATTTAGTGCCTAGTACAAAGTCCTCTGTTAAGCGAATTTTTCTACGCTAAAGGGTACAAGAATATAATAGCCTAGAAATAAAGCTAAAGCAAGGCAACGGAAGAATTTGCTAAACTTATACGAAAAATTAATAAAGAGCAAAAGCGTATAAGCCCATGTGCTTTTAGGTAAGAGTTCATCAAGATTTATACACAGTTTTAAGGATTTGATTAGTAAGACAGTGCTGAATTTTTGAGAACTCTTATTGATAATCTCCATGAATCGCTTAAAAGAGGGAATAGTATTGAGAATTACACATTTTCTCTAGATAACCCAGAAGCTCAAAAGGAAAGTGATACTTAATTATTGCATTGAAGGAAATTAGAAGGAACTTAAGGCTCGGTTATTTCAGATTTATTCGGGGGATAGACAAGAAGAGTAATGGTATGCAACCAATGTGGCTTTAGAAAGGTTATATTTGAATTAATGCTAGATATACAGCTACCCATTCCTTCTAAATCAGATTAAGAAACTTTAAAACTCAAAGTAATTAATAAGGACTATGAAATTATCAATGCTACTATCAATTTAGAGGGAGATACTAACTTTTAACAGTTTTAGGAATAGATCTGCTAGCTTTTTAAACTGAATCCATAGTTCTTAATGTTTTATACTGTAAGTAGTTACAGAGTATCTAGACTTATAAATAAAGAGAACTTTTAAGACTTGAAAAGGATAAAGGGATAATTACAAATTTAAGAGTTGAATTTATCATACGATGATCTTCCATTTTATTCAGAATCCTTCATACCAAATTATATTGAAAATCTATAAATAGGTGATACAGTAAAAACTGAAACAGCAAGATATGGTAAGGTTAAAGGGAAAATTCAAAGATTTGGTAATAAACGTATTGAAATAATCACAGAGTAGGAAAGAATGGTAAGAATTTAAGACATTTATAACATAGTAATCCCAAAGAATAAGCTTAGTATTATTAACTTAAAAGTGTAATAAATAAAAACTATTGGGAAAATGGATTAATTCTTCGGAACATCCTTTATATTGCCTATTTATAGCAATAGTACTATAGAAGATCTTTCAAAAGAAGTTTTTAGCATAATAAAATTCTGAATAAATCCCTTGAAGTTAAAGAAATTCACTAAATTATAAGTAAATGAAATCTAATACAGCCCTGATATCGCTGACGATGTATACAATTTATACCTAATAAACGAAATTTCCCATTAATGCGCAATATGCGATCAAAGATGCACTGGATGCAAATTAGAACTATGTGAACTTTACTTAAGTGATATAAATAGAATCAACCAAGCCATTTTGATAATTCAATGAAGAAAACGTGATTTTATAAATACAGAACAGAAATTCACATAAAAGTAAGATTCTATTTCCATATATGACTGTATGTCGGAGTACTCTAAAGAAGAAACTCTTGAAATGGACTGTGAATGTGGCTCAAAATAATTCAAAAGTCAAATAGAAATATGCAGACTTCCAGACATACTAATCCTCCAGCTTAAACGCTTCAGGTACTCAGACAGCTACTTTACAAAGCTTAATGACCATGTGGATTTTCCTCTTACAAATTTAGACGGAGGTGAATTGATGCCATAATAAAGAAAACTCCAAAATTCCTTAAGACATACTACATCTTAAAATGAACTTTATGACTTATTCGGAGTAGTAAATCATCTGGGAAGCGTATACGGAGGACATTATACCAGTTATGCCTTTAATTCCAGCGAAAACAAATGATTGTTATTTGACGATGATAGTATAATGGAAATTACCAACTAGGTATAAGACCAGATCAATAACTCTAGAGCTTATATTCTCTTTTATAGACGGAAAATGTTTACAGGGAGTAATTTAGTTAATTTTAAAGTTTTTTAGTATATAAAAGATGTAGGATATTGAAATTCACAATTTGATCTTTATGATCCTATGCGGGGCATCTGTACTTGTTCAGTTAGTGACTATTATATTGTTCATAATAGTAAAAGATATAAGACAGCCTCCTGGAACCTTGATGTTGTTTTAGACAATTTCTTAGTGCATATGCGACTTGCTGCATGGACTATATCTATGAATGAGGACTGATACTTTTGATTTTATGATGGGATTTTGGTTATATTTCTAAATCTTAGTATGGGCTTATTTACTGGCCTTATAGATAGAAATCTAGTCAAGAGTTAGATATGATAGATTAGAAGGGTATTCCAGAAGTCCTTTTATTTATCATCTAGGCTCTAATCTATTATCCTTTATGTTCTTAATCATACTACTGGGGCTATATAGTGAATAAGGACAGGAAATAACGTTTTACTCCTATATTCTTAGCTCGCAATTTCCAAGGTGGATAAAAAGCATTCTGTTTATGATGATGACAGTTGTGCTTATTATCATAGTTCCTTATAATTTCGCAAGAGATGTTGAGTACAAAGCTGCGATAATTCATAGGAATATTGGAATTTTTGTGATAATTTACATACTTTTGACTATCCCTGGATGTATTTAAGCAATCTTCTCAGGGGATGAGACTTAATTAACTTATTAGATTGCTATGGGCTGCAGTGCTTCTGTTGGATTCTTAACCTCTACTGTAAGGTTAATTCTAATGCATACTTCTAAGTAAAAATTAACAAAAATCTAACAACAATTACACAAGACGCTTTTAGATGCTGAGTAATTACAAAAAGTGTAATAAGAACTGCAAAGACGTGAACAGGCTAAATTAGAGGAGAAAAAGTAGCAAAGAGATTTGGATAAGGAAATAATTGAGTTCTTTTTAATTTCTATAGATGCAGCTGTAAAGCAACTATAACCTATTTTCTATTATGCTTATCTTTATCAGTCTAAGAACCTATCACCCGGATACTACACTGAAACAAACATAAAAGAGATTAATCCAGCAGAGTATTTGGACGATTCAGCTAAAAATTTAGTAAGTGACAATTGTAAGTATTATACAGTTTTAAGATGCAAGGTTTAAATCATAGAATATGCTCCAATAGTTTTCCAGCATTTTAGGTAAGTAGATGGAATTGATAACAGTGAGCTTATAAAAGCTGTTGCTTTATAATACAACAAATAAAATATACTACAAAACAATAATAAAAAGATGAGCCTGTAGTTTATTACTCATGATAAAAAGTTCATAATCAATTTAGTATCCCAGGATAAAAGGAAAAGTTTGACCCATTCAATACTGTCTGATTTGCACTCATACTTAATAAACTAATCCTACAATAAATCCCTGATAGCAAGAATAGTAGGGTGCTACACCATCAAGCTTAAGAATCGTAACAGTTATGATCTAATAGTATATGAAAACCCTATTCCTCCGGATTATCAGGAAGAATATGTATTTTAGCTAAATGGCATCAAATTTAGTAGATAAACAATCGACCTGCAGAGCAGAATACAATAAGATGGCCACTTTAGAAGAGAAGGGCCTTTATTAGACAACGAATTCGAGGCTTTCCAGCGACATCTTTCCCTAAACTACGAAGAGGAAAGACTATTTCACCAAAAGATCCAATCTGATATTGACTTTTTAACAAGCATAAGTGTAATTGACTATAATCTATATGTAGCCGTTGGTCCCACTTACCCAATTCAAAACCCTTTAACAAACTACAAACGACATATGCTACAAGGCCTATAAAACCCTCCAAGGACTTACTTTGTTTATATTAAAGACATTCTGAGTCTTACAAACACTCAGATGCAGACTCCTTAGGACTACGGAAACAAAATAAAGTCATTAGTAAATGAAATCACTATATGCAAGAAGCTTTAGTTAACTAATATCAAAATATGGAAAATTTGTTAATAAGACGTCACGGGTTCCAATAGCCTTGGCATCCTTTGTAGATTTTGAGCTGGATTATAATGGTAGTAGAAGTAATACTGTCCTCATTGTTCATCATTCCTCTTTTAGATAAGGTGCCATAGGTAATATTAATCAGATTTTGTTTGTTACAATTTTCACAACTTCCCTATTTTTCGTGATTTTATACTGAATCAAGGGAACTTATTCAGATCCAACTGATCCTGTGGTATAAAACTACCTTGCATCAATAAAGTAACAAAAGCATTTTAACTCTGCCTAGTATGATTCTTTATGCACACTTTGCGATTCTCCTGTGTAGACTTCTAGTAAGCATTGTGGATAATGCTTTAGATGTGTGCCTAATTTTGACCATCATTGCAAATGGTTGAATAATTGTATAGGGGAGTATAATTATCACATTTTTGTAAAATTGATTATCTCTCTAGAAACCCATATGGTCTTCGTATTGTCGTTCTCTATCACTATGCTGGCCTTGTGATTTATGGAAAGCAGTGATATATAAGACTCCTTTGATGATGTATATCCTAATTTAGATTCTGCGTCATTCGTAACTATATAGGGAATTATTATATTGATATCTTTGCTGGTATTTGTTGGGAACACTAATTTAATTTTACTGCATATTTGGCTTAGATGTCATAATATGACTACTTTTGAATATATTTTAGAATTAAGGTCAAGAAGAAATGAGGATAATAATATATAAAAGGTGCATGTTATTTAACCCGGAGAGTTTGATTAGGCCTAGGATTCTTTAGAAGAGCATAGTGGAAGGCAGAATAAGCAGATTAACATTTCTACGACTAACCATCATGTATAGTAATTGATTAGGTAAATGGATTCTATATTATTAATTCTTGCGTTTAAATCTCTGAAAATGTTTATTATTATCCTAGAAGCATGAGTAAAATTTACTTTATCCCCTAAAACACCATAAAAATATACCAATATAAATATACTAAAACATATTTTTATATGCTACGAGAAAGAAAAAGTCCTCCTCTAACAGCTAGAGATACGTCAAGCAAGCTTAAATGATTAAAAAGATAAGAAGATACTTAATGAGCAGAAATAATGTTTAAAAAGTAAAACTAAAAGCTACGAGAAACAATTATGGGTAATCAAACTCATAAAATTTTAAAAAGCAGTTCACCAGTTGACGAGGTTCGATTAATAACAGATCGTATAACCTTCTTTGATAAAAATAAGCATATACCGCTAAGTCCTAATAGTGATGTATCACACTTAAAAGATGGAAGAAGCTGAACTCAAAAATCCCGCATAAGAAGACTTGATATGTTCCCATTATAGTCGTGAGCAGAGAAAGCTTTGACTGAAAGAAATTAAGAAACTGATACCTAGAAAATAAGAAGTGATTTAGGAAGTCCTAATAGTAGGTAGCAAGTTGTTAATTTGTAGCAGTGATTATCATAGATAAAAGATAATGATTTAAAGGAATTAGAAGAAGTATTAGCTAGTAATTATCTAGACTCAAGGTAGAAATAATTGATTGAGAAAGCTACCGATACATATTCTTAGCTCATGAAAGAAATTATCAGATAAGTCAAAGTTCAATGCTATGAAAGAGGAGATCTCCTTATGGAAACGTTTTAGTTCTTTTTAAAGAAGTCCAGAAGTGAGTAAATACAGTTTGAAACATATATAAATCAACAATTGAGATAAAATGAATAATAAATTAAGCAAAAAGATAAATAAATTTAGAAAATTAAGCAAAATTATAAGAATAAGATTGAAATCCTGTATAAAAAAATAAACGATAAAACAGAGGTAATTGGGAAATTTCAAGAAGATAATAATTTTTTACAATAAAGACTATTTTAATCGATTACTAGGCTTAAAAATATTCAATCAGAAAGATAATCTAATCAGTAAAACTCAATTATTGTATCAAACCGTTCCAGTAATAAGATAAAACTTTCTGATTCGATAAATCCTCAAAATAAATGTGTTTTTAGACATAGATCTACATAAACCCAAGGCTAAGCAAATTCTCCATTTCCTGCTAGATTCACAATGAGAAATGGAATGAAGAACTAAATCCATGTACCAAAATATGATATTTAAAGGCAAATCTACATAGATATTCCCTCAATTGTGTTAGAGTATTCAGATTTTGCATAATAATACTACAGTAAGAGATTCAACATAAAGCCATACTGCCAAACCGTTCAACCTAATTCTTTAGACGAATCTCCATAGACATAAAGAAGCAGAAAAATAGCTGCTTCATTTTAGTAAAAGATAGTATAGAACGACTAATAAGAAGATATTAGTTCATTTGGGTCTAATACTGAAACTGAAGAAATAGAGAAAATGTAAGAAATCGAAAAAATGTAGGAAATTGAGCTAAATTTCCAGTAAAATTAACCTAAAATCTCATTCAATCTATAAGAAATTAGTAATAGACAGTGGGGTTTATAATAAATTAGAAATAGACAGTAAAGTCCCTAATCAATTAGAAGTAGATAAATAGAGGAAGCATCATCCCAACATTCTTAATTTGACAATATGTCCTTGTTATCCCCAATAAGCAAAAATTCTCAAACAATTATTAAAGGTAAGAGTTTTACAAGCTATATAAACTCAGTATAAGAAAATATAAGAGAAAATGATATGTTTGATGTATTCTTAAACAGTGGAGATAGCTCTCCATAGTAAATTTGAAATTCTTTAGCAGTTTCAAGGGATATATCTTAAATAAATATCACGTAATTAAATTTATATAGATCAAGGCCTTCCTCTAGAACTAGAACAACCAGGAAGAAAAGAAGGACTTTACAAAAATAAATCAATTCACCCACTGATAATCAAATAGAGTACTCAGAAATCTAAGATAATAGTGAAGTTGAAAAATAAACAGTCATTAATAAACTAAAATAATTCTCAAAGAAATAACATAAAAAACCTCAAATAGTAAGACCAAGCTTTGGCTTCTAGAGTAAATGGTAAAATTTAATCAAAAGTCAATTTAACTATGCCAATCAAATTAATCAATTGTTTATATTAGGAGATTTTAAGAAGTAAAAAAGAAAATCTCAATTAACACTTCCAATGCTATGCAAAATGATAGGAAATTTCAATACTACAGCGTTTAAAAAGATCAAACAAGGTAACTTTATTGACAATTTTGTTAATTTTGCTTATGATGACCTTAAACATAAATTCAATCTGCGGAAATTTACAGCAAGGAAACTTCGAGAGTTTTTATATGGATTGGTAAAGCATAGAAGAAACTTAAGGGCGTAATCTATCCTAAGATTAATAGGAGCTGGGAATAAAATAGGACTTTCAAGTTTTAATAGTTTAAGTTATTTACACTATGCTTCAATTTGAGGATTTTTGATAAATTCACGTACTGGAATTTTATTGAATTTCAATGAAGCTGCTCCTGTACTTTATTTTCCTTTTATTCGGTGCTTAGAATATGTAAGAGAAAATATAGAAAAAAATGTAAGTAGCTAGGCCTATTAAGCCTTATTAAAATCCATGGAATCTATTCTAGTATAGGATTCCAATAAGCTTAATATATCAGGAGTAATTGAATTTGATAGATTTGCCATGATTTGCATTAGTTAACTTGATGTTTTGATTACTGATATATAATAAGGAGTCGATTTGCTATACAGAGCTCTGTAGTTTTCCAATTCTGTAACAATTTACGATCTTTATTTAGCTTTAAAGGCCTTAAGCAGCACAAAATTACAAAATTTTATAAGCTAGTATAATCCTTTTAACTAAATTAGAAGAAAGGAAGTAATAACAAGATATGATTTTCTTCATTTTTGCATATAAAATTTTGATTGTAATCATACAAATATCCAGGGATTTATTAGAGCAAACAGCTTTGAATTTGAAGATTATTTTGATTTCTTGAAGCAACTAGAAATACAGCTTGATGGAATGCAAGAAGATCAGTTTTTATGCAATCTTTCCAAATAAGAATGAATAGACAAGAAATACAAGTTGTAAATTCAACAAAAAGAAGATTTTAAGCACTTTAAATTGGCTTTTGCTATATATTACTTAGAAATCCAAGAAACTATTGCAAGTCTTAGTTAGTTTTAAAGCATTACAATAATACAAAAATGGGAGGAACTGGTCAGAGTAAAGTAGAAGAAGATTTCCGTAAAATAGGACAAGAACTTCCTGAAAAGTACGTCGGGCTTGAAAATGTAAAATATATACAGAAAAGTAATCTCTGCTATGCCAACTCTGTCATTTAATCTCTTTTCTACAGTGAAGAATTCAGAAATAATATAATGAGCTAATAAATTCCTCTTAATACACTAACAGGCTAACTTTAAAGCTTGTATTAGGTAATGCTAAGCTACAGAAAGCCATCGGGTTACTTAAGTACCAAAAGTTTTATGGGACAAGTTCGTTAATTAAACGTTTTGTTTGATAATGATGAGCATCACGATGCCCATGAGTTCCTGATGTGACTTATAAATTAAATAAACGATGAAGTTAAAAAGGTTTCCTAAATTCCTTAGAACTCTGAAAATCAGCCTAAATAATGAATAGAAAAGCTGTTTGAGGGGAAATTAAGCAACTAGATTAAATGTTTAGTATGTGAGAATGTATCGAATAGGGATGAGGTGTTTATGGATGTAGGACTGGAAGTAGAGCGCAACTCGTCGTTAATTTCAGCTTTAAAGAACTACAGTAGTGTAGAGACCTTAGCAGGAAATGATAAGTTTTTATGTGAAAACTGTATTTGTAAGCAAGAAGCTTAAAAGTGCGTAGTTATCAAAGAACTTCCTAATATACTTGTAATTCATCTCAAAAGGTTTAAGTATTCCGAGCAATTAAGGCGATATACAAAACTGTGTTATAGAGTAGCCTTTCCTAATGAACTTAGGATCCCTAAAACTGCGGAATCCTGCATAGACAAGAGATATGAACTGTATTCTATTATAATTCATATAGGACAAGGCATTTAGTTCGGGCATTATATCACTTTTATTAAAAGCTATGGACATTGGATCAAATTTGACGATGATTTTGTAGAGAGAGTCGATTTTAATCTAGTTCAGTACATTTTTGGCTCATCAAGAGATGATATGTCAGTGCCATGCGGTTATCTATTGTTTTATAGAGCTATTTAGTTAATTAATCTTTTTATTATTTCTAAAAGTACATGATACTCATTATTATAGTAATAAATCCTCCTATAGATCCTATTATAATAAAGAGCCATGCTAAAACTCTCTCAAATACTCCTATATCCGTTTTAATGTTTAAGTGGATTAGAGATGGTATTATTATAGATATAGGCGCAATAAAAATTGCCCCTAGAATTGACAAATAGCTATCTGAATGGTCTAAAAAGGCAAATCCAAGTCCAATCGATACTAAAACTTCAATAATTCTTATACAAATGTTGGAAAAATGCGTCATGTTTGGAAAAATCTACTCTGATATTATATTAATTGGTACTAAAAGCATAGGGAATGAGAAAATTACAGCTACTAGGTACCAACCGGTAAAAATAGCTTAGGTTGTATTCTAATCATAGTGTTAAGTGACTATTTTCATTAAGTCATTTCCGTATGTTAGGTAATAAAGTCCACCAAATGTGCAAAAAATCGTAGTGATTGTAATCATCATAGCAATAAGGACTCTTTCAAATTAATCTGAGTTCTTCATAGAGTTCTTAATCGGCAGTACTAAAGGAATACCTTCGAAACTGTATATGACCATTCCAAATGTAATCATATATTCGTTAGTGTTAAAAGGTTAAACTGTATCATTAATACCGCCTTCTGACTATAATTATAATATTCCAAGTATAAAGTAATACGCAATATTCGAGAGAATAATCAAATCAGCCAATAAGTGAGTAATTGCTAAATTGTGTAAGTTTTTTACCAAACAAAGCGGTATGTATAGAGCAATTTAAATAACAACAGAAATCCATAAATCAGAGGGCAGCCCAAAGTAATTAGTCACACTTTTAAAGTTATCATTAAAGAATATAACTAATATAGCAGAATAACCTATTTAAGTAGCTACTAACCCAAGCTAAGTTAGTGCATACCCCGCCCTTCCTAAACTTTTATACGATAATTAAGCATAAGTTCCAACTTTCTTAGCCTCACTAGCCCTAGAAAGCCAAAGCATGCAAATTGTGTTTATAAGTCCCAGCAAGCAGTAAATCGCTATAGTAAAGAACCATCCACCTAGCGCAAATGCCTTCGGCATGAATAAAATTCCTCCAGTTATCATAGATTTTATAAGAGAAAAGTAAGTTAAAAAGGCGGAACTTCCCTCCATTTCTATCTTTTTACTTCCTTTCCCGAAATTAGTCAGTCCCATAAGAGTAATGCTTTGCAAGCGGTCCAATAAGGAGATTTTTCATCCCAAGGGGGAAATGCTGTATGAAATTCCTACATTGTGATTCTTATTTTAAAGAAAATCACGTCTGAATCCTCCTGGCTGGGCAATGCTAGAAGCTGTTAGTTTAGGAGGGATATACGACTACGAGCTTGACCTAGCTCCTGGCTTACGGTTTTTCTCTAAATGTTTAGCTAAATCAGCAATAGCCTCGTTGTGTATCTCTGAATTTTTGTCTAAAAGAGCCTCTTCTGACATATTTATACACTGAAATTTAAAGAACATGATATTTTAACTAATCTCAAAAGTTCATTATGGTGATTGTGGAAGTTGCAATTCCACAAACTACTCCCATGACTACAAAACTCCATGATAGCAACTTCTCCCCGAATCCCATTTCCTTATCCGCTTATAAGTGAATTAGAGCAGGGATTATGATGGCTAAAGGTGCGCAAAATATGCTGCCTAATAGAGACAAGTACTTGTCAGCATACTCACTCAGTAAGATTCCGCAAACCAGGGCAAATAGCACCTCTCCTACTCTCATTGTAGTATTTATCCAATTACCCATCTTAGGATAGATCGTCTCAGCTATTATGTTAATGGGTACAAATGCCATAGGAAATGAAAAAATAACAGCTATTAGATAGAAACTCAGCATAGTAGTACTAGCAACTGTATCTGGGAAATGTGCAGTTACTATATTAAACAACGAGTTTCCAAAGGTAAAGTAGTACAGTACTCCAAATGTACACAGAGTAACACAATGCGTACACATCATAGCTATTAATACCCGTTCAAAAGAAGAACTGTCCTTCATAGACTGTTTTATAGGCAAAACTAGTGGAATTCCTTCAAAACTATAAACTACCATTCCAAAGGTAATCATACAGGTAGGGAGATTAAAGGCCTCTACCTCCTCTCTAATCCCTCCTTAATCGCTGATTTAAAATAAGACTAAGCCAAAATAGTAAAATATATTGGAAAATATTATCACATCTGCTATAAGATGAGTTATTGCTAGTCTGTGAAGTTTCTTTACCAAGCATAGAGGAGTGTAAAAGAGGCCTTATATTAACATTGAGATTCAGAAAAAGTAGGGAATTTAGAAAAATGAACAGATCTTTTAGAAATTGTTGTCAAAGAAGATCACAAGTACTATAGAAAATCCAACCTGAGTTATAATAAGCCCAAATTAAGTCATCCAATATCCAAATTTGCCAAGATTATGCAGGGAAATTAGCTCAAAAGTCTTAATTTACTGCTTTTCACCTGCTCTGGAAAGCCAGAGCATGCAAGTTGTGTTGACTAATCCTAATACTAAATAACATACAACTGTAAAGGCCCAACCACCAAACATGAAGCCCTTGGGTAAGAATAAGATTCCACCTGTTATCATTGATTTTAACAGAGAAAAGTAAGTTAGCATTGGAGAGCTTCCTTCTAGTTATATTGCACTTTCTCCCACTCCAAAATTAGTAAGACCCATTAAGGTAATATTGGATAGTCTCTCAAAAAGACTTATTTTCCAATGTAAAGGGATGATGTTATATGAAATTCCTAGTTCCTAGACTTTGTTCTTTAGGTGATCTCGGCGGAATCCTCCTGGTTGAGCTAATTTAGAAGCTGTGAGCTTAGGAGGGTTATATTAGACGGATGAAGAACGGTTTTAGGGCTTGTCTTGGTTAAATGCACGAGCTAAATCTGCTATTGCTTCGTTAGGGATGTGTTCGTTGTCTTCTTTTTCGTTTAGAAGAGGTTGCTCGGACATTTTATTATAAGGAAAGTTTTTAGATGCAGGAAAATTAGATAGTGAGGTTTTTTATGTATAAATTTAGAGTTTGTTCTGTGGACATGCTATTTATATGTCTGAGAAGTTTTGTTATATTATGTGAATTGGCGAGAAAATTACAGGGAATAATTAAATCCTATATATTAGTTTAGCTGATATTTATATCGACAAGTACTAGCTTTAGGTTGTATTTTGTAATAGATTAAATATAAAGCATTAAAAGCTTAAAATTATATCAATATTTCATAGAAGGCATATGTTTATACTATATATTATTTATTATTTTCTGCATAAACAGGAGCAAAACAGCTTTTTAATAGTGCTTTCTTGCTTGACTTCTACATTATTCTCGGTCTTAGGACTTTCTATCTCCTGTATTCCTCTTTCTGTTGAATTTTCTTCTGAAAATGAGTTAATACTAATTAAAAGAGGATTACATGAAGAGCTTTAATTGTTATATACCTTATCTTTAATAAGGGATGAATTTAGAATAGCTAATCTATTGTTTTCCTCTTCTATTAAACTACTTTCAGATATGCTCTAGAAAAGTTCATTGGAAGCATCAGAAATTGTGTACATTGATGGGTTAGTTTACACTGTTTGTATAGATTTTCTATTCTGCATACTATTAGAAATTTAAGCATTAGATTAGACTTAATCAGGAATGCTAAACGAAAATAAGTTTCTATGAAATCCTTGAGATTAGGAGTTTGCAAATCTACTAGAAAGTTAGTATTTTTCTGAATTTCTTAAAGGGTCGAATTCTGTGTCTTCTGATAAATTTTATAGTCCAAACTATGATATTTCATTATAGTCTTTTATTTGTATGACATTAATGTATTCTTACAACTCGTTATCAATCTCTATGAATTTACGAGTTGTTCACTTATAAAATTCCCCCTCACTAGATGTTATTTGGTATTAACTTAGCATTTCTTGTAGTTATTAACTTAAAAATTCTTAAGTAGGGTTTATTGATTACAAAGTGTTTTATTCCTAGTATTCATCTGGTTCTCATCTTTAAAAGTCTGATGAATCTGAGCTTTTCTAGCGCTTAGGTAAAGATACTGTGTTTTTAAGTATTTCCCGTAATTACTACAGCATTTTAAGTCTTATCAATCTATTATACCTTTATTGGGTTTAGTATTATTTTAATGCATTTTCAGCTTGCTTTAAATCTAAAGTTCACTATTTTGTTACTTCATTAAAGTTATTTCTTTGATCTTAGCACCATCTTCGTTTTCTTAGTACATTAAGTATTAATAAGGCTTTCTAGGAATCTATTTATCTTGCAATTTGTAAATCAATTGTATTGTTTTTTTATTGCCACTATTCGATCATTCTTTAAGTTTCTTTTATTTGACGGTTCAATGAATCGACCATTCCTTTTGAAAGCTCTTCCATGTTTTTAAGATTTTTATATAATTTGGTAATTGGATATTTTAACTGGTAAATTAGTAATTCCAATACATATATCTTTAGTAATTATTTATACTTATTATTTTTAAATAGTTTCGTATTTTAATAATATACATTATTGGAGCAATTTCTATAATATGTACTGCTTTACCTTAAATTTCAAACAGTAGAATACATGTAAGGAACTCAAATAATGCAATAATTTTTATATCAGCTAAAATTATTATACAAAGGTTATTTTTATTGTAAAGCATTTTGTTGTATAAAATTTACTCTAGCTTTAGTGTATTTAATATATTTTTCATTTAGTAATTACTTGCTCATTTAAATTCAAAGCAAACTGTTGCATATAAATTATGCCTTTAGAAAGAGTAAATTAATGTATAAAAGCCACTTTTTAAATTTTAAGTCAAGTCTATAATATATTTTCTTACTAGAGAGTATAAGAGTAAATAATCCTTTATATTGTTTGATATCTATAGTAAAAGTAAATTTATAAATTGATGCCTTATACCTAATAAAGATGCAATATAAATTATTATAAATAGTTCAGTGCAAAGTGATACTTAATATATAACAGTAACCGAATATAGGAATTAACTATTAATAGACTCGCTTAATTGCCCGGACTTTTAAGCCGATAAAACCGCCAAAACATGAATTTGTGTAATCAGTGAGTCTTGCATAAAATGAATTGAGGGAGTGATAGATGACATACATAAGTGTAGTTTCTGAAAAATTTAGTTACTTTATGAATTTTTAAAGGAAGAACTTTTTCAAAGGTGTCTATGAAAAATAAACTAATATTTTTGAAAAATGGTACGATTACTAAGTTTTTATCAATATTAAAGAATTATACTTTTAAATATTATTTGACAAAATTTTAGCCCTGAGCTTGAATCTTGCTCTAAAATCCATATATTTTCCCTTTTCTCCCATAATTCTCTCGAATTGTCTCCAAATTTCCACAAAAATACTTTTAAAAGGGTAGGAAATTCTTCATATCTCCCAATTCAAAAATCTTCTTTCTCAAGCTGTGTAGTAACACTTTTCCTATACTAACTAACCCATTTCTTACTAGTTTTACCATAAAATTATCCAATTTTAACTTTTTTTCCTAGGTCAGGGTTACCTTTCATCTCCCTGTTTAAAAGTCTTTTAAATATTATTTTACAAATAACTACACAAAGCTAGCTAACAATCTATTAGGTGTTGATTCATTTTCATAAAAGTATATAAGCTATATTTACTCATTTTGTCCTTTTATTTATCAATCTCCTTAATTCACAGCTTTGAATTACATAATACATATATTAAGCTTTATTGACTATTCTATTAATAGGGATTTATATCAAAATAATAATACACTTTTGCCTATTTTAAACTTACATATAATTCATTTTGTAGTCATATTTATTAAAACTTCAAAATAATGCTTTAATCTAAATTAAGCTGCTACTATATTTCGTATTTATTCGTTAAATATAATTAAGTATTAGACATTATTGCTATTTTATGATACCTTTCAATTTCCTTCATACTGATATTATAAATTACTTTAACAATTATTAAGAATGTATTCCCTTGTATTGTAAGCTTGATTATATGCATTTTATGTAGAATTAAGACATTTATAATCAGCCAGAAATAAAAGGTGCTATGAATAGCATCTAAATTAAAGCGCATAATTTCATGAAATTTTAATTATTATTACCTACTAAACTCCCCAACAATCAAAGTTATCAAAGCCGCACTCCTTAAAATTGCATTCTTGGTCACATTAGTCATTCAATAATAGTTGCTGAGTACAATCTGGAGCACACTCGTCTTACAGATAAGCTTCACAATCTCCATCATCATGTTGGCACTCTTATACTAAGCAAGCAAAATCACAAATGGTATCTCCAATCTAAGCATACTTACAATTTGTAGCACAGTTACCTTATAGTTCATTGTAACAATCTCCTCCATCCTATTAGCATTAATCTATTAAGCAAACCTCATCACAAATGTCATCCCCAATCCAAGTATAAGGTCAACCTGGAGCACAGATTTTAGATTAATCTTCGTTTATTGGCTGAGCATTACAAGCTTGTAAGAGGAATAGAGCAGTTATTAAAATCATTATAGACTAGTTTAGTTGCCCGGACTTTAAGCTAAAAAACGCTAAAATATGAATTTCTGCAATTAATAAGTCTTATGTAAAGTGATTTGGCAGAATGATAGACGATACTAATAAGTGTACTTTGTGAAAGTTTGAGTTTGTTTTATGAAGTTCTAAAGGGAAAATTCCTTTTAAAATGTCTATGATTTTTTAATGTTATATAAAGCATTTCTTTATGAGCTACTTTATTCATATGGATTTATATTAAGATGATTATGTACTTTAAATTTACATACTATTTATGTATTGGTCCTATTTCGTCAAATTTGTTAGAACTTGAAGACAATGCTGTAATCTAAATTAAGCTGTCTATTATATTTTACATTTATTCTTAACATAAACTATTAAACATTATAATTATTTCTATCATATACATTTTATTGAAAATTAGCACATTTATAAACAGCCGAAAATTAAAGACTTTATGAATTGTATCTAAATCGAAACAAATAATTTAATGAAAGTTTAATTATTATTAGCCTAACTAGACTTCCTGACAGTCTCCTGCATCGTGTTGACATTCAGGAATATTACATCTCTCATCACAGGTACCATTTCCAATCATGTTGTGTAGACAACCAGGAGCGCACTCATCTGGTTGAGTATCACAGTCTCCTGCATCAAATTAACATTCAGGAACATTGCATCCTTCATCGCAGATGCTATCTCCAATCCAATAGTAAAAACAACCAGGAGCACACTCATCTGGTTAAGTATCACAGTCTCCTGCATCATTTTCACATTCAGTAATATTACATCCCTCATCACAGATACTATTTCCAATCATGCTGTATAGACAACCAGGAACACACTCATCTGGTTGAGTATTACAGTCTCCTGCATCAAATTAACATTCAGGAACATTGCATCCTTCATCGCAGATGCTATCTCCAATCCAATAGTAAAAACAACCAGGAGCACACTCCTCTGATTAAGTATCACAGTCTCCTGCATCAAATTAGCACTCAGTAATATTGCATCCCTCATC
>CAKKTI010000027.1:0-31492 GCA_920105805.1 Condylostoma magnum
AAGAAAAATCCCCTTTATTTTTACATTAGAAGAAGCAGAAGAAGATTGATACGATCATTTTTACAGTGTTTTTGAGACTAATGCAAGAATGACAATATTGGTGACTGTAGCTTAGCTTAATGTATACAAGTTTTTATATGAAATTGGTATGAAGCCATATGACTTTATAAATTTGATTCCAACTATAGAAATTTCAAGTTTATTAACAGAGTATGATGACTATATGTCTATATTTACAGACAGCTTTGAGTTAGTTTTTCCGAAATATATTGGAGAACTGGGATAAAGACTAGAACCAATTTTTACTCAAAAGAAATTAGTAGGATTTATAGCCTGTGCCGGATATGATATTGCTTTTCTCCCATTACTTGGCATGGATTTCTGCATAAGGCGGGGATTAAATTATGAAATTGGAGAAAATTTAGATAAAGCTATCCGATTAATAAAAATAGATAGCTGCACTGGACCTTTGAAAATTATCAACAACTAAAATGATAGATAATTTGAAATATTTATTGTTAGTTAGTATAGAATAAATGAAGAAGGTATTAATATGACTCGAGTTATGCATATTACACCATTTTCTTCCGTTTTTATTAATTCTGTAAGCCCAATATTATACAATGGAAGCACTGAAAAGCCAAGTACATTAAGATCAGAGGACTATGAGTGCCCTTTTCCTGATTCTGATGTACAAGATTTTGATAATGGGCTCTTATTAATGACTGGTATTGGTATTATTATCATCATTATAACTTCAGTTATTACTTATTTCATTTGGAAATATTTCTGGAATGAGGAGATACCACTCTTAATGACTAAAAGAGAAATTTATATTCCAGATATGCTAGTCTTTCTAACTATATTCGTTGAAATGGTTTAGTACATTTCCCTTGGCCCAGAACTAGTTAATTTTGCTGATTAATTCTAAGAAATATAAGATAGTTTCACTGTAGAGCTTGAAGAATTTGTTGAACTTAAAGAAGGAGTGTTTTGAAGAGCTTTACAAGTTGTATATGGATGCATTGGACTATGGATATACTTATGCTGCGTAGCATATTTTAAACTGAATGAAAGATATAGCAATCTCTTCTTTTTCAGATTGTCTGGAGATTTAGTAGAGATTTTATTGCCTATCCTTGGTAACTTAGCCTTTCTACCCATCATTTCAACTTTACTCAATGTGCTGAGCTGTACTGAATCTACTGGAGATTCCTTCACTGATAGCTTTATGGATAAAGATTGCTTTGAGTATTGCTGGTAAGATGATCATCTGTATTATTCATTAGCAAGTATCGTAGCATTAATGATATATCACCCTTTAGCAGTTTATTCAAGACCTCTATGGTAAGATATACAACCTGGATTGAATTTATTTGCAGACTATAAATTCCTAATGCTTAAAACAGTTTTCTAAGTAATTCTTGCCATTTTAAGCAAAACATTGAAGAAAAAGTCTAATTCTATATATTTCAGTATATTTATGCTGATTATAATAGTATTCTTTGTGTTTTTGTGTAAAAGAAAGCCGTTTAACTATGCTAGAGCTAATTTATGGTATTACCTATCATTGATTTTTATAATAATAGTATTCCCCATTAGTTTTATTTTTGAATTTGTAGGCTTAGATGCCATGGCTTATTTGATTCTATTTACAATATCAGGAGGCTTGTTAACTTTATTTGGGTTAGTTTATTAGGCAATTTTTCTGCCTAACCTTCTATATAGATCAAAAGATAAAGACATTGCTCAATTATTTCGATTTGAGTTTGGAATTGGAAAGGATGCAGATCCTCAACGTATTGTGCACAATCTAAATATTTTCAATACTAGAGAAGAAATGTATGTGGAAGATAAAATAGAGTGATACTTAGTAAAACATATTGTTGATGGCATAGTTGGTACTTTGAAAATATCTTAAATAACGTTTTTTCAATACATACATTTTTCTTTATTTTCCATATATACAAGAAGGGTTTATAATATTTGAATTCTAATTAGCACTGTACCCTTGTGTATATAACGTTAATAATACATTAGCATATCAATAATTAAAATTCTAGATGAGTAGGACTTAATTTAATCAATCTATACAATAAGTTATCATTTAAGACAAAAAGAAAGCTTTTTATAATTCTAATTTAAACAAATTCTCTTAAATAAAAATGCATCAAAAGCATCGATTAGAAGAGTAATTTTAGATTTACTATAAAAAGGTATTATTCCTTTATAATTAATTATGAAAGAATTATTGCTACTCACTTATTAATGCAAATACTGTATTCCTAAATCGTTTATAGGTAATTCATTTATTTGCATAAGGGAAAACTTTTGTTAAGTAATATTCAAATGAACTAGGAAAAATCAATTAAAACATTAAGTAAACAATTACATTTTACTTCTAAACTATCATAATCATCTGTAAGCTCTCTTAGAACCTAGTTTAATGCATTAAAATATGGATAATTTTAATTTAGCATATGTCTAAAATATCTGGATTTAAACTAGTAGAATTATCACGAAGATTATAAGAAGATTCTTTCCTTTAAACCAGCATTAATATTCATTCTTCCACTTTATTCAAGAAAAAGTCTAATGCAAGATCATATAATTCCTCTATAGAATTTGATTAAAACAATAGTTGAAATTTACCAAAACTTAATACTGAGAACTCAGTCTTTAAAGCTATGAGTAAGTCTCCTGGCATAAGAAAGAATAATGAAACAATAAACAATATAAAATCATTTAAATCTTAAAAGATGATGAATATAAAGGAGAAGTTACATTAAAATCGATTTAGCTTAAATCCTAACTTTTAAGAATTTTTCAAAATAGGAAAAAGAGTTTTACTTTAAAATTTTAAAAATAAGGAAAAATAGGATTAAACTATAAGTAATCAATTTCCCATACATTAAGACAAAGCAACAGATACTTAAGATCTTATATAATAGGATACTTAAAATAGATAAACTTTGAATAATCAGAATCAAATTCAAAATTTCATGCTGAAAGAACTCACTCCATAAATAACAAAATTTCAAGTAAAACTCTAAGAGAAAGGTGCTCCCTTTGAAATGGCAAAGTAAGCCTTAAACGTGATTATAGAAAACTTTCCACCTTTATAATAGTCATTAAAGCTTATAAAGCATCATTACGAAATTGAATTTAAACGACTATTTGATTTATCCTAAGGAGCGCCATAGAAAGCTAGAAAATCATATATGGAACTGAAAAGGAAGATAAAAAGTTAAAGAAAGACTTTAGTTTAAGCAGTTTTTGAAAAGGAAAAAATTGAAGAATAATGAGCAGAGTTTAAAGATTAATCAAACAAAACTATTTAAGATTTAACTTAAAAGAATAAATAGCTTCTATAATAATTTGAAATATAAAAAAGAAGGCTTTATCTCATGTCTTCACTTATAAATTTTTCAAGATAACAATTTCCATAGGTTTTAGTTTACTATAATACAACTTTAAAATCAAAGGAGGAAGAAACAATAGAGTGATTAGTATAATTTGATACTGTTTCATCTTAATTTCAAAGAAGAGGAGCTGTCAATTAAAATATGAGGGTTTAAATACCTTTATCATACTCATAATAAGATCAGTAACATAATATACCCCAATCATCTCTTATATAGAGCACGCATTAGCCTGCATATTAAAGAAAACCTGAGAGAAAGTAAACAGGAGGATGAGGCTAGATGAAAACTATTGCAAGAAAGAAGAATAAAGTTTCAAGTGCCAAAAGCAAGTTTGTTTGAATTGGTAAATATATTTAATCTCATGAATTATTAATGATTTTGCATATTTAACTTATATTAAGGATAATTGCATACTTCTCTCTTAAAGTATGGTAATAATATGATTCTAAGTAATACAATGTCCATCGAATTTCCGAGGCTTAATACTATAGGAAATCTACTGCATTCTAATGTATAAACATTAATTGATACGCTTTATTATTATGCCACTTCTTCTATGAGTTTAAAAGATGAAGAATAGTCACTAAGGGTTCATTATTATAGAAAAGCAAATTTTAACTTCCATTATTGAGGCAAATAATACAATAGATTTATTATTATTTCTTACTATAATACTGTAATTTAAAAGAAATAGCAAAGCATATTAAACTGTTCAAGCTATTTTTAAAATAAAAGTCATGATTTTAATATTTATGCATCTTTTATATCTAATTTATAAAAATCCTATGACTCTATCAAAAGGGAACTTAATACATCTATAATTATCAAGACTATCTGATAGAATAAAATTAAAGTATGTGACTTTACAAAATTATATGCAATTAATAATTTTATCATATATACACTGCAAACTAATAAATATGTTATTAAACAACCTCAAAAAAACTCCCCATAGATTTGATATTGATGTGTTAGATATAATATCCCGGCACTGAATACCTTATAATAAAAACGTTCCTGTTTTACACAAACAAAATATTCAGATTACTGATGATATGTATCCTTAAAAACCAGCAGAAAACTCATAATTATATCGACTATTCTATCCTATAGAGCTAAAAGATTGAAAAGGAGGAATTCCAGTAGGCAAAATCATAAAATAAGAGCAAAAATAATAATTCCGGTTCATCTAAAAGCAATACAAACATCGATTACACTCAACACTCTACAATCCTCCTATACAAAAGACTTTTAAATGAAAAGACTACAACAGTATATAAGAAGCTGAGCAAAAAGTGAAAGAATTTCAAACTTAAATAAACAATCAATACAAGTTATGGAGGAACCAATACAGAATAAACTTTTGCGAATTGAAAGATGAGTTTTATTTATAAGTAAAGATCAACCACTTTTTTGAAAGAATTTCATTCCAATGCTCTATTTTTGACGCTTAAAACATATTTAGTCACGATTGATATATGAGTCATACTGATATGGAAGATGAACAGACTAAAGATACAATGCATGTTTACAAAATATTTTCAAGAGAACTAAAACAAACACTACCAGAATTCCTAGGAAATCAGAAGCAGTACGATAATAATCTATTCAACGTAAGGAGATCAAATCTATATTAAGTTTTTACTCATAAAAATTACTAGAAATAGGATTCAAGCATCTTTTCTTCATTTTCCTCGAAATTAGCTATTGATAAGTTGTAGTCTTTGAATGATCTGTCATATGTGTTGAATCGAGACAAAAAGTTGCTCTCTTGTCTATCAGAAAAGACTGATGAGGAAACAGAGGACTCTGATTAAATAAAAGCTAATGGATCATGCATTCCATCTTACCCGTCAACTAAAAACTCAAAAGCTTCCATGTCAACCTGTTCATCTATTTGATTTATATCGATTTCAAAAGCATCTGAGGGTAGTTTAGTTTTGCTACGCTTGAAAATAGGCAGATCTTCTTTTCTAAACAGGTTTCCATCCTGCATTGGAAAATCATTTAGTTCTTATTGCAAGATTTCTAATAAAGGCTGTCCTATATAATGTTATTCCAGATATTGTATGCGTTTCTCTAGCTTTTCCTATTACATTTTGGAATTAAGCAGTTTTAGTAGACATATTATCAAAAAGTAATAAGTGAATTGAATTTAAGGATTTTCTTATTGCTAAGCTTGCTCTGTTAGTTTCTTAATAAAAGGTACTATTAGTAAAATAGTACTAAAGTTATTTTAATGCATTACAATTTACCACAGTTTAAAACAAATTTTGTATATTTTAAAGCTCTTTTTAGTTAGATTTGCATCTTGGCTACTTAAAAACTTCAAAATGACTAATGAGCAGTTTGATATATCATGTTTTTAATAAGTTATGAAATTCTTACAAAAATCCATTAATTTGAACAGTATTTTAAATAGAGGATACTCTTATTAATTGAACAATTTTTGAACAACTCTGGACATTATTTCCATTACGTCAAAAATATTCTATCTTTCCTACATTTTGTCTTATAATGCTCCTAATAAAATCTCATAACACACAATATAGTTTTAATCAAACTTATTATCCTAGAACAGGGATTTCAATAGAACAAAGTAATTTTAAGAATCTGTTTGATTTACTCAGTTAAAGATCAAATCCTTAACAGAATTTATTTCAATCTGCATTCTAATAAAATGTAAAAATGCTTATTTTAGCTCCTGGTTGTATAAGAACGTTTGAATTGAGTTATATTAAGAATCATGGACAAGCTTCAAAGCAAGAATTATCTATCTACTTTATTCCACACTGAGTGATTCTACATTCCTGTTAAAATAGTAAATTAATGTCTTAAAAATAATAGCTTAGGTTTGAAAGTGAGATTACTCTACTTCATGCGATAACAACAAGTCTATTATTTAAACAAATCTCGGTATTGTTTAATCACTTACTAACAGAAATTCTAATAGAGTCATTATAAAATTCTCAGCGTACATTATATTCTACAGCATTACACTGGACAGTGACTTCAAAATTTTAAAGTTTTCTGTTCTGCATTATTATACTCCTATTTTTAATAATGCTTACCAGCTTATACCTTCAATACTCTAAATCTCCTCACAATCTAAAACGTTCAAAATTGCACAAATTAATTTCACATCAATTTTTTCATAGTTTTAGTCAAATTTTTTGACTGAGAATACGAAAATTTGGTCAAGTAAACTGCTTTCTTAGTCTTTATGTAGATAACAGCATTAAATTACTAGTTGTTTAGCTATATCGTGAATCTACTGAAATTAAGTGTTAATGAGAATATCATAGCAGATGTGATATGCAACCGTAACAAAATACTCCTTAAATGATTGCACAAATTACTTTAAAGCTCAAATTCCTAAGCAAATATTGTCGATTTGCCCTTACTATATTCACTCAAGTAACTTGTCATTGATTAAGAAAGCACAGTCTTTGATTTAATTTCTTCTGTCATTTAAATAACTCATTACTTTCCCGCTCTTTAGTTTTACATGATGTTCTGGATCAAATGAGGGAGGAACTTTAAACATTTCATTTATTTTATCGCTTAAGTTACTTCTTCTAGTACATGGGTGACAGACCCATTTGCAACAATGTGCTCCCATTTAAGTAAATTTGTTATGAGAATAATAAAAGTTAATTTTGTGTTAGAATATTTTTATTAGTATTACTTTGAAGTGGCTGACTTATGTTTTTTATTCAGATTTTTACTAATTCTAAGGATATATTTTGTTTAGTAGATTAAAAGATTAATTAATTCTTATATTGTAAATAATTAATAATGTATAAAGTTAGATGAACACATTTTCTAAACTCGTTTATGATATATTAATAGAAAATAGTATGTTAGGCTGTTATTGATAAAATTGGTAATGAAGTTACTTATTTGTAATTATATACATCTACCAAAATCTTACCTTTGCATCTGTAGAATAATAACTCAACTGATAAAAGTACCAATTTATGCATAATGAAAACAACTACAACATACTAAAATTCATTAATTACTAATTAAAAATGGCTCGATAATTGATTTTAAATACTTAAATCCATAAAAATCTGCAACTAAACTTAAAGAATTACAGTATTATTAAAAGTCATCAATTTATCCAATATAATCCCAACCACATTAACAATACTTTGCCATAACAGAATGCTAATTATTAAAGCATCTTCCACAATACAAATCTTAATTAAGCTGATTAGAAAACTTTACTTGAATCTAATCAATAAGATTATCTTCAAAAAACTACGGCTGGAAGTTACATTAGCAAATTGAACATTTAAAAACATTAGAAGATAATAATTGATCACTACAGAGATCAATATCCCTGCAATAAACGCAGTTTGGACAAACAACTTCCGGTATTAAAATAGGAATTCATGGATCATTTAGCTAAGCAGCAGTAGAAAACTCACTAACTCCTATAAGTCTTAAGCAATTTTTCTTTAAGACCTAAACTTACTCGTGAAGCTAAGGCTCTAAGGATAAAATATGTATAATCACTTTCACTAGTTCCAGTTAATTTGACCCTTAACCTAAATTTGATCCCATTTTAATTGGGAAATCTTCAGGGGGCTGTTGTTAAAGATTTGTTAAATAATTGAAAAGCTTTTATGATAGTTCTTGCTATATAAATTAATTAGCAAATTCTAGTATATTTTCATTTTAAATGTGACATTTGTATATCAACTCAGCTATGATGGAAAGCGATATTTTATTCAAATTTTCTGGTAGCAAATCTAATAAATGCCAATGTGTTCCTATCTTAACTTGCTCATTATCATTCACAACTATTCCAGCGTAGTTCACCGTGTCTCTGAATAGTAAAATTTTCCAGAATTTTAAAGGCTCAATTGCTAAATAACCAAAGGTAGGGCTTTAGCTTATAGTTTTCACTAAAAAGTTGCAATATTACTATGCCTCTTACAAATTATCCTTTTTAGTATCAATAATAATTTTATCAGTGTGAGCATATACAATTCTTCCTCCAATTTTTTCAATTTCACTTAAAAGATGCTTGAATAATTATTATACCAACTTATGTATTGTCAAATGCAGTAAAGGATCATACATACAAGACCTTTTATCAGTAATCCATCTATAGCAATGCATAAGCAATTAATCAGCATAAGGACTTCTATGCTTCTGTATATCATTGAATCAATTATTAATCATTCCTCTTAATTTTCTAAAAGCATTTAAGCACAGAACTCTTTCATCGTATGCATTATTCTCTATAATTTTCCCAGTAAAGAGATGCTTAAAGCACAGCAAGGCGTTTACAGCTAAAACTCCTAGTTCTAATTCTACAGTGATAGTTGAATAAAGCCCGGTTCTTATTTAAGGTGGAGTAGTATAGTCAAAATCCTTAACAATATCTGAAGACAGGTCTTCTCCTCCTAAATCCGGAACCTTGTCATTGCTTCATCATATAATAGATTTTGAGAATTTTAAAGTTCTAGCAAATATTATATCAGATAAAAATATTTAAGAATCTTAGGGAATATTGCCTACAGGTACATTAGTATATTTTGCCATTCCTATTTTAAAATGCAGTTTGTTTTGTGAATTCTAAGCTGAAACGCATAATAAGCCAGCTCCTTATTATTACCAATTTATGTCTGTGAGGGATTCTGGCTCATAAGGAATTGTAATTATAGGGAGTTCACTTTTCCAAGGCACACTAGTTAGTATTAAATATTGCTTATTTATTAGTTTTTTCATTTACTATTCCACTTGATTTTAGTTTCTGGGGTATTCAACCTAGCATTTTCAATCTTGTAAATACTCTTAAGTTGTATGATTCAAGTTCTACTATTCTCCTAGTCCTGGAGCTACAATATAATAATTGACTGATTTTTCTTAGAAATTGAAAAGTCCTCAAACTTATCTATTCCCTGTCTGTATTTTGTTAATGTATACTAAAGGTAGACTATCAATGTTTGTTATATAAGGTAATTCTGCCCTTACTTCAAAGTCCGAGACTTTAAATTAGTATGAACCTAAATTCCCCTACTCCATTATAAGATCTGCTTTATCTGGTTTTACCCTTACAATGCATCCTAGTTATAGAACAGCGGATATATGAGGAGGAACGTTAGTTTCATATATTCCTTCAATCATAGGATCAGCTAGTGCATTTTATAGTACAAATGATTTTTCCTTATATTCATTTTCCGGCAATGTGTACTCGAATAGATAATACGACTTTTTGTTATGAGGTAAGGTATGCCTAACTAGATTAAAATCAGGATTATCTCTCTA
Organism: Condylostoma magnum; assembly: GCA_920105805.1. Taxonomy (NCBI): domain Eukaryota; phylum Ciliophora; class Heterotrichea; order Heterotrichida; family Condylostomatidae; genus Condylostoma; species Condylostoma magnum. The sequence continues at coordinate 9,711 of CAKKTI010000027.1, forward strand.
AACCTAACTATTTATGTATATTTACCTACTAGCTTGCAATTTAACAGACTATAACTCCTCATTTGAATTAATTAACCACAATGTTAGTATACTTTCTCCTTAAATGCTAATAACCTGCCAATAGCTAGTCAATAATTCCTATTCCTTGCTCCTCATCAGCCCTTATAGATCCTTAGACTGATTATTAGGTGCTCTTCTCATCTTTTTAATTGTATTATTATACTTACGTCGTGCTCTTCAGGCAGATTACTGCCAACTCAGCCATTTCTCAAACCCTTCCTCCACACCAGGAGCATCTTCAGCATTTAACAGCTCATTCACAACTTAAACCTATTGAGGTGGCTTTATATCCTCTATATCATTGAACATTTTTTTAGGAATTTTCACAAACATTGAATCTAAAGTTGACTATTAATACTTAGAATTCAGCTCTCTTACTTTCTTCTTCAGCCAATCAGGATAAGGAATCATAGGACATGGGTTTTCTACTTTTTACAGTGCAGCAGGGATTGTAACAACCTTTTGTATAGCGTTTCTAAGCCTTTCTTTATAATACCCTCAGTCAATGACATTCTGCATTGTGAATTCTTAGCAACTAAAGTCTTTAGTCCACTGTCTAAGGAATTTGTTTTTTACTGAGGTTTCCATTTAGAATATATTACAGGGAAAGGCTCGCTCAGTGACTGTTGTTCCTTCAGGCTTTTTAGAAATTAGAAGATTAACGTTTAAGCCTCCTTCGTGTATTATCTACTACCCTAAAATCTCTGCCATCCTTTTAGCACATGTAAGGGCTGTTGATTTTTAACGGCCGTAGTCTACCACTGGTTTCTTTATTACTCTACTTTCTGCTAGATAGTCAATTAACTCCGATACAGTGAGTCCTTCTCCTTACTACTCAAGCACATTGTACCATTAATTGCCTACTTATCCCACAGCTTTGTAACATTCGGTTAAATTGTCCCCGTGTAAGAAATACTAAAACACTTCTTCTTGAAAAATCTTAATCAGCTTAAGCTCTCCTCTACGTTTAAGTTCGAATCCTTTTAACTCTGTTATTTGGTTCTAAAAGTTGAACACAGCATATCTCTTCTTAAGCATTTTATTCTCCTCTGTACTTGCAGGCAGAAACATTGCTTTATAAGGCCCGTCTATTTCAAAAAACACTGACATCTCGTTGTGTATTGAATACCCTTACTCCGTTAAGTCTTAGTACTGATCATTCTTGTACTTATCATACACTAATAAATTTAGCATAGTGCAAGGATACTATAGGAAAACAGGCTTAGAGGCTTCTAATTTAAAGTTCTCTGGAAATGTTTCGGGAAGTAAGCATCAAATACCATCAGTATCTAGTTCTAAAGGTCTTCCAATTCTTTCCACTAATTTACGCGAGTCTGTAATAATATTTGCCCCTGTATGAGTAACCATCCCTGCCATTTCCATAGAGTACCACCTTGCTCCTTTTCTCATAACATAACCGTAAAATGAGTTGAGTATAATTTTATGAGCTAGTTGTAATGATTCGTATAAAGACATTCTGTCCTCGGCTTCTTTAGCTTCTATTAAATTACTTGCTGATCTTAAGTTATTAAATTCAACCTTTACTAAGTTCTTAAACTCATATCTTCTATCTCTAAAAGCTCTTACAGTATCTACATAAAACGAGTTTTCTCTCATGCAAACCACATCGCTTTTTAGCTCTAATTTTGTAGTTTTTGTAATATTATAAGCTCGTTTGCAGTATTCCTTTACTCTTTCCTTCACCTTAGCATAAAAATCCTCAGATTGAATATTAATACCTTTATTTTCCCTCATTAATTACACTTTTACACCATCATACTCTCCCTTTTGCAATGGGAAAATCTCTCCTCGCCACTCCCAATTTAAATACCTTTTACACCTATTCTCAGGCTTATTATAAAGACAGGATGCACAGTTACTTTCGTTAACAATTGCAGTTGGTTGAAGTCTATTAGATAAAATTATATTGGGATACATGGCAGCTACATCTAAGTGATATATAAGGGGCAGCATTTCACAATCTTACGGCTAGTCTCTTAAAAACAGCAGTTTTTACTGAATCTCCTATATAACCTCTTATCTATTAGTACAAGTGTCAGGGTCTACTTCATTTTCTATTTATAAACAGAAATCAACAGCCTACGGCACCTAATCATGCAGTTCTTAGTAGGCTGATGGATCTAGTTTGAACTTAGAAGGAAAATCTCTCCTATAAACTCCTACTTCAAGACACTCTACATGTCCTCCTATATACGTCTCCGACTCAATCAAATTCCCCTTATAAAACTTTTCCCTCTGCTCCAATACCTTATTAGGAAATATTATATTCCTACTAAACGCTTAAGCCATTAACAACTACTCGCACAATGTCCCTGATCCTTTCCTTAAAACATCGTCAGGATTAAAGGGTATGATGGTACACAGTGCAAAAATGAAGTCATGTATCATCTTTTTGTACAGGTAATAAGTAGCAACGGCATCTGACACGGAGTACTCAGCAAGCAGTTAAGGGTTGCTTTAAGCCAAAGGCATCATGTCTTCGGGGTCCAATTCCATTGGGTCATATCCTAATTTTGCCTTTGCTACCTTTTTGAGGCCATGGGAGCCTTAAGGAAGATAAGCATCACGTTTTACCCAGTACAGGCAGTCCATATGGACTGCCATTCTTCCTTTGTACTCACCGTTATCACTGGTTATTCCAATATGATGCAGCATGTTTAACCCGTGGTGAAGAGCCCTCGATTCTACAAATGGCCAATCAAAGTAATCCCCGTTGAAAGTGACATATACATGAGGGCAAGTTTAACGAATGTGGTTAAAGAATCTAAGTAGTAAGTTATGCTCATTATCCTCATTGTATATTGTAAATTCCCCTAAATACTCGTCTTTTGGAGTATATTCAAAGTTTTCTATGTTTTTAGAGACTATTTAACGATTTGTTATTAAGTATCCCTGGCCGTCTATCATGTAGGAAATCATCATTATGTAGTCTCTGCTGGAGTCTGGGAATTTAAAGGGTGGCTTTGAGGTTTCTATATCATATGCTAAGATTCGTAGGCCTGGGTTAGTCAGTTTTTAAGGAAGAGGTTCTAGTATTCCTGAGCCTTCCTGGAATTTTACGTTGTACCACATTCCGCATCTTATGTTTAAGTCAATTGAAACTCTAGTGTAATAAATAACATCATACTCCCGTAGCTCTAATAACCCTTAAATTTCATCAGGCTTAGCACGGATTTTCCCTCTAATTTGAATTAAATCACGAACATTATTAAAACTGCATTTAATTGCGTCTATCATTAGCCCTGATAAGTAGTTTGGTTGATCTAGGTCTAATTTTGAGATTAGTTCTATTTTTACCATTATTCCTTAGTACAGTTTTTGCAAGATGGCCATTACCTCATTTGTCATTTAAGAATCTGTTAGTATGTAGAAATATGGGTGGTATTTAAGATAGGTTTTGAAGGTTTCACCGTTTTCTGCTAGGAAGTACATCAGAATGCTTGCGTAGTTCATTCGATCCTGTTTAACTGTATATGGCTTCATGTTAAATAAATAGCCTACTTTTATATCAGATGTATCGTAAAGCTCTACTCCTAGTTGTATCTCGACATTCTCACTATTTAAGTCATAATCTTCCATTTCCCGCTTATTTTATAAAATGTGTTAAATAATGTATAAAAGACTATTTGATTTAGTTAAAGATTTTTCCTGTAGTTTAGTATATTAAACAAAATGATAAAATAAGACAACTGTAAACTTTTATAGGTGATTTAAAATATTTCTTTGTTAGCTAAGTAATGCAGCCTATTATAAAGTAGAAATATTGAAAGGATAAAGTAGCCTAAGAGAGTTATTTAACTTAATCGTCACTTTGATGGAATAAACTCAATACAAATATCAAATGACAACAAGTTTATTATTTCTGGAGACAAAGCTGGAATAATTTTATACTGAGATTTAAGCAATTCCTAAAATGATAGAACATGAGAACAAGATGCTGGAAGTATTGAGTAACTAGTTTTACTTAGAGATAATTAAAGTTTTATATACAGTACAGGATAAGAATATCTTTATAAAGTAGATATTGCCACTAATCAAATAGTATGATCATGACCTTTACAGAACCAAATAAACAAATTTAAGCTTTCTTCTAGTGAAAATTTTATTGTATATTATAACTAACGAAATGAAGTAATCTAATACAATTTATAGAGCAACAGTTAACTTATAATAGGAAGCCACAAACGACCCATCACCAATATTTGTATTTCTAATAATGACCAATTTACCATTTCTGCATGCTCAGAATAAATAATATATTGGGACCTTAATGACTCTAATCTTTCTTGAACCATTTCTTATCAAAAAAAGCCAATAATACAGGTTTTTAATTGCAATAGATTTCTTCTAATAGGAAATTAATAAAAATAAGTATTGGTTTATGATATAGCTAATAAGTAATTGCAAAAATTAGCTTAAACAAATGCTTAAATAGTATCTATTGAAATAGCATACAATGATTAATTTTTTATCGTAGGAACTTTGTCACATTAAATATACCTGTGTTGATTTGATAAAGGTAAGGAGTTATAACGAATATCTAGATTTCTCTTGCAGCCACATTGTCTAAAATTAGCTTATAATAACGAGTTTATAGTTACCAGAGAAGGCCATTTTATACGTGGTCCACGAATTTTAACTTTAATACAATTTTAGTACCTATTAATAATTAGCAAAATGTATATTACCTTATTACTTAACAAAAACTCTAGAAAGCTAAATTAATACCTAAGCATCTCTAGTCTTGTAAGCTACTAAATAAGATCCATGGAATCTCACCGGTTTTGAGAAAAGCCAATAATCAACTATCTCATCTCCTAGTTCAGCATAAGTAAGAGGATACTTAGCCACAAACTCTTCCTTACTAAGTCCTAAATCTGTGTAAAGCCTAGTGGAATTATGAATGGCTCCATGCATTCTAGTATTCCACACATCCTACCCATGTGTGGTTAGTATGTAATCTTTCATCCTCAGAAAGCGCTCAGATCTATCATAAATGTACGTAGCCCAATCTCTGCTGAAATTTTCCCATGACCTAACCTCAAATCCACATTCCTCCAATACAGAAGTATACTCTTATTGGTCAATATTGTGTAGACCTAGGTGCTCCATAGCAGCAGTATCGTCTTCTTGTAATATACTCTTATCATGCACTGTGAAATCCTCTATGTAAAGCATTCCTCCATTTTTCAAAGCCTTATTACATAATGTAAATAATGCCTTTTTATCCCTTATATGGAGAAAAGCTTGAATAGAAATAACAGCATCAAATTTTCCTACGTATTGGTTGGCTTCTAGATCAAGTGACGTCATATCACCTTGGATGGCTGTTATCTTGTTTTGAAGCCCGCATAAGGCATTTAACTGGTTTGCTATGTTTGTAAAGTGCTGTAAATAGTCGACTGAGACTACATTAAAGTTAAAGTCCTTAGCAATTGCCCTTGAGGTAATCCCGGTACCACTGCCAGCATCCATTACCCATACATCATCTTAGTTTCTTAAAAATTCAAGCTTTGATTTCAGATATGAATCTCCACAGTAGTGCATAGTATCAAAAGCACTGAAATCTGAAGGCTCATAAACGTCTTTATTCTAAGATGTAGCCAACTCAATCTCCTTTTGTAGGAATCTGTTATAGGGATCATCATAAAGGTCATAAGAAGTATATTGATCTTCGGCCATTTTATTATTTCTCCAATATTTTTTGTAACTTTGCTGAAAAAAATTGGATATTATAATCTATTTAAACTTATATACTATATTTAAGATATCAAATAATCATTAATTACTTCTAAAAAGATGCAAGCATTTGTCTGGTCGAGTCATCTACTATTTTTGGCCCTTGAGATTTTAAGTCCACAAGTAATTTAGCAAAATTAGGATTTCCCTGCAAAACTTGTGAATTCTCTACTATAAGCTTGTGGATATTCCTGGCTTCCTCCTCATCGTTTTTCAAAGGTAGATAATTTAGCACATCTCCTATCAAGTCCTGACGGTGAGTAATAGCTAATCTAGCCCAAGCTCCGATTGCGTTTTCAGTTGCCATTACGTTGTCCTCTTCAAAGGCTGTGGGATCTCTTACAATTTCTTATATTTTAGTGTAACATTGGTCAATATAAGGAGAAATAGCATCAGATGTGGAATATTAGCAGCAGATTCCTACACCGTATATACCAGTCTGCCTTATATCAGCGTTAGGGTTTTGAGAGAATCTCAGCATATGCTCAAGTAGAGGCAATTATCCATTCTAGCTCATTAAATCTTGAGTGTACTGCACATAATCAGCAAACATGCATATAGCTGCTAAGCACTCTCCTTCAGTGGGGTTTTACTTTGCCAATAACTCAGAGTAAGATTATGTGAAATATTACGAGAATATAGGTTAATACTGGGAATTAAAGCTTTACAGCATTTTAGAAACTAGCTCAACGTTAGTCCTCAATATATAATCATCTACTTTATCCTCAGCTTATAAAGTTTCAAGTTCCTCAGTGTAGATTTCATTATTTTAGTACTTTGCCAAATCTTAATGCCTTTCAGCTTTTCTCTTAAACACCTCTGATACAACATTAGCTAAGGTCTACGATAATTCAGTGGCCCCTGCTAGAGTAATAAAACTCACTTGTCCTACTTCCTCAAACATAGTTTAAATTCCTCTAAGTAGTCTCTTAGTATCCTTTGGCGGGAACTTTTCTTATTATGCTAGCGCAGATCTGAAGAAAGGTAAGTTATACAGCAATAAAGCTTGCTTTTCCTGCTGAGTTTCCATAGTTGAGACAGAGTTAGCTACAGTCAATACACTGTATTTCCTTATATCAGTGTTAAACATGTAGGTGAATAGCTCGGACATTACATGTACAGTTTATTGTGTATATTTTCCAAATGCAGTTGCCATACAGTTGACTAGATCGTATATAATCTTACAAGCTTATATCTTGTTTTGAAGAGCGGTGGTGTGTATGGCTAGAGACTTAGTACCATGGCCTCCTAGGTCAAGTGTGATTGAATTCATGCATTAAGGTAGCATAGCAGCCTGCTCTGTATCCAACAACGAGATATCTATTTATTATTAAGCTTGTTGGAGTAATTCAGGTAATAGATTATCAACATAAGGAGTAAATTAGTCCTTTAAAAGGGAAGCAAAGCTTCCTAAAACTTCTTAGATAACCGATTAGGCAGGGTCTTCAGCAGGTAGTTGGGATTTCAGGGATATCAAACCATTCATCAATACTTAACCGTCTTCTAAGTACTGTTCTCTTAGATCCGAGACAGAGTCTATTAGGTATCCTATACATCTGATAGTGGATGCCCTCACTTCTTGCTGGGAGGGTGTAGTTACGGTCATTTACATTAAATTCTTCAAAGCACTCATAAATGTTGAGTAGTACTTAGCAAATTCTCCTTACATTGCGTTAGAAATCATTGAAATTGCACTTAAAGTTTCCTTGACTAAGTCAAATTATTAGGAGTCAATACCTTGTTGTAAAAGAGTTGCTAGTTAGCCTAATAGCTAATCAGCGTATTGTCCTAATGGTTCGTTAATATCAATATCATCATCTGATATTAGCCCTTTAGCATAATTAATTATACTACTGACTGCTTGTATTTTAACCTTTTTCAGATTATCTGCTTGTAAGTTGTGAATCATGGCTTAGAGTAAGTCATTGTGATACTTTTACTGAGGAATAGGCTCAAACTCAGTACATAGAAGCCCTAAGGTAGTAACAGCCGCAAATTTCAGTCTAGGATTTTCATTATAAGCAAAAGGTGCTATCATTTACAATATTTCTGTAAGATTCTCCTTAAATCTCTTATGACATCCCTCTGCAATTATTCCCAGTGTCAAAATTCCAGTATTTTAAGAAGTCCACCTAGAATCCTTTAGTAAAGTTGGTATAATTTCCAATAGGCAGGGTAAAACTACATCTCCTCCCAAGTTAGTAGCAAGTTTATTAAGCAAATCTCTTCCAAGTGAATATGGATCATTTTAAGTAACTTCTTGCTCTTCATTCTCATTCCATTCTTGCAAATCGTCAGGATAGTCTACCTCATTCGTGAGCTCAAGTCCCATTTGCAATAGAGTGTTTACTACATTTACATCTTATTTGATTATACCAGGGGCTCTGATGAGAATAGTAGTAGCGAGCTCCACTGAACTTGCTCTTATATCCTCCTCGCACTCCTTATTCAATGCTATTTATGACAGCATGGATATAGTCATAGGCATGTTGTTCATCCAGAACCTAGGAGCCATTTCAGTCAATTCAGCAAGAGCAGTCAAAGCTTGTCCTAAATTAGAGTCACTGGCTGACTGATTGATCACTTACACAAATCCAGTAGCCATTTATTAGTACGAAAGTATCAAATCCTCACTTTCTAGCGCAGTTATAAGCATAGCTAAGGTCTATACAGCCTCTACTCTTAGTTGAGGCATTTCTAAATAAGGAGTAACCATCTGTAAAGCATCGTTTATATTGGTTTTTAATGTACTCATAAGTTAGTCGTAGTCTGTCGCTAGTTGGAGAATGTTCATTATGAAGGTTTTGTATGATATTTCTGAGCTTTGCCCCCACTCACCCACCTTTACAAACAGGTCCTAGATCCACCCGTCCAGCTCGGCTGTGTGGACAATCACATTGGCCAGGGTTTTCATCATTCCTGGAGTCATCTAAATCTATACGGAGGATAGGAGCACTTATTTGCCTTAGCTTCGTACACTTTCGTCTAGGCTGGAGTAAAGTCCAGTATCTAAGAACTTCTTCTTTATTATTATTAGAGAAAGTTAGGATAAGTCGGATTATTGATTGCAGAATCCAAGTAATTAGGAAAACACTCCTGCTGGGTTGGTTTAGATTAGGTTTGTAAGGGTTTCCTCACTTGCTGCTCGAGCAGCATTGTCGGTTTAGAGAATTAGGGATTAAAGTTGACTGAGATCGGCCATCGCGGGAAAAATTATTATATTGTTGTTAAAAATCATGGGGTTTTAAGTAGAAAAATATGGAAGTTGGGGATTGGGGATTGGAATTAGAGGGATAAGATTAGGGTGGGGAATTTAAAGTATTGAAGTGTTTTGGAAAGGGGAATGATTGGGGGTTAGGGATTGAAAGATTTGAAGGTATGCATTGAGTTATTTTGTATATGAAGATTGTAAGAAGGATGTGGATTAGATTTAGGCTGTGTATTAATGATAGATTTAATCAAATTATCTGTGTTTGGTTGTTTATAGTTTGAATAATTTTTAGAAATTTTTATTACTGATAATTTTTTAGTATTTTTCTATACTGAAATAAATGTATAGTACTCTAGTTTTATATAAAGAAAATAAAGCTAATATATAAGTAAAATCTATTAAAAGCTTTGTGCATATTTCTCTCATTAATCTATTCATCATCTATAAATCCCTAGTAGCACACTCAACATAGTTCCTAATGATTTATTGTATATTATTTTCACTTTTATATAAGAATATTAAACAAATGTCGTACCCAATAGTACGAAATACTAGTAATGGTAATTTTCAAGTATCCAACGATCAAAAAGTAATCTAACAAAAGGCATCTCCTTCTAAATCAGCATCTAAACCTAGAAGACACTTTAAGTACAAAATATAAAGACCTGTATCAGTTTCGAAATTAGCACCTTGTAGGTCCTAAGTTTTCAGGCCAAACACTAGTGATGGATTAATTAACAGAATAAGACCAGGCAATGTAGCCATGGAAAAAGAAGAGCTATACACGGACAATCTTACACTGAAAATAAAGTTCAATTAAACAATAGATGAAAATCAAAAATTAAAAACTAACATAAACTTACTTGAAAAGGAGATCTAAGGCAGGGATGAAATAATTGAGCAAATGCGCAATAGAAAGTATAACTTTACCAAGCCTTATAATCTGAGGAGATAGAATCAGGTTCGTCTTGCTAATAAATTTAAAAGTATTATAAAGGAGTAGAAGGAAGAACTTAAATAATGTTACTAGCAAATTGAAAAAATGAAATCTTATAGCAAAATCACCAAGCATAATGAAATCTTATTGGAGGTTTAAACTTACTAGGATGAATGTATGAGACTTAAGCAGAGACTAGTGGATTACATGAGAAGCTAGTAGCAGTAGACTAATAGTAGTAAATTGGATGAAAGGTTGCAGAGTTAATCTAATTATATTAGCAAATTGAAATAAGAAACTGAGGTTTTAAAGCAAGAGTTGTAAGTAGCAAGAGATGAGATTCAAAGATGAAGAGAAAGAAAAGCTCCAGTAAAGAATAAAAGGAATTTTAAGGATTAAGAAATCAATAAACTCAAGTTACAGCTTAAAAGGGCATAAGAGGAAAGTTCTACTAAGATGAAAGATTTGGAAGCTGAAATTGAAAGACTGAATAAAGAACTATAAAAGAAATAAAAAGTTTTTAGTAAAGAAATTGCTTCAATACGATAGTATATAGATAATGAAGAAATGAATACATAACAATTCATTGATCGAATAAGCCCAAATAGCAACACAATAAATATTGATAAACTTTTTTAGTATCTTAAAGACTAAAATGTATTCTAAGACATAGGCTTTCATATAAAATGCTTTAAAAAGGAATTAAAATTGAATAGCAATCAAATAAATAAGAAAAAGCTTTACAGTTTACTTGAGAGCTCAATGTATAAGAACCTAGAAAACTCTAAGGAATAAGTAATCAAATTCAAATAATCACCGTAATTATAGAAATCAACACCTACAATAAACTTCGTGGATACAAAATTACACGAAATTTAAAAACTATTTCAGCATCTTGCATACAGACTCCAGCTTCATAGAATAGCCAGAAATGATGCTTGCTAGCTATTCTTTGAGTATAAATAAGACTCAGATCTTATTTCATTATAGGATATAATGCGGTATATATAAACCTAGCCAATGGAGTTTAAAGACAGTCAGTAAATAAATTAATTATCAGAGTTTATATACAATGAAGCAAAGAAAATTGATAGCAAGTCTACTTTAGTTACTGTTTTATCAGCTAAAAAGGTAATAGAGAAAAATATATACAACTGAGAATCATTATCAGTTGAAGACGAAAAAAACTATGATGATCAAATTTTTCAGCTTATTGATAATTATGGGGAGAAAATAAAGGAAAAATGCTAATAAATTGATGTTGAAAATAGAGAAGTAGTTCCTTTAAATGATTTCAAGAGGATTTTATAAGGCTTGAATATTTTACCAGAAAATAGTTTAATGAACTATATGCAACTTTTATTCTATTCTCATAGCTTTTAACTGGAAATTGTTCCATATATCAATTTCTTATTAGCATTTTAGGCCTAGGAGGAATAAGATTAATAAGAACAGTAAATAGCTGGTATGATAACCCAATACATAAAAATAATAGCTGATGAGATTAACTAATCTGATTAAACTGTATACCAAATTTTCAAACCTGATGATAATTATATCAGCAGAGAAAGTTTTAAAAAAGGCCTAGAAACTCTTTATATCAATCTTTAATAAGAAGATATTAACATCATTTTCGATACCTTAACAGATGAAAAAGGAATAGAATCAGATGAGTTGATCTAATTTCTATCATAATACGGCCTATCTGAAATAAAAAAATAACAATAATAACCAGCTGAAATAAACACTGAAGATTTTATGCCAAAAACTTAAGGATAGCACTAATATGTATCTGTATTGGATGAAAATGAAAGCTAAATTAAGTAATTTGAAAGTTCTGACGAAATGCTACGAATTTCTAGTCCTGAAACTAAAGATAACAAATAATAATAAATAGATGAAATATAAGAAAGCTTGAACAGTAGTGAGGATTTGGATAGATATATAAATAATCTGTAAAAGAAAACTGATTCTAGTGATGATAATTCATTCAGTATAAAAAGTGAAATTTTAGGTGAATCAATACCTAAATCGGAGTCAGATTATTAAGATGATTTTGACAATGATAGCTAATCTTAAAAGTACTCTGAAAGTGAATTTAATAGTTTTGATGAATCAAGTGACATTTAGATTTGTAATTGAAATTAGTCAACTAAACTCTCTTAATTGGCTTAATGTTGGATACATTTCCCAGTTGATTTCTTATTGTTAAATCATTTTCAACAAAACTTCCAGTATTAAATAGTTTCCATTTTCTAAAACGATGTCATAAATACTGTTGAACTCATTTCTGTCGAACTAAGAGTTGTTGTAAAACCCTATTTTCAGTTAACATTCTACTTTTTCCTAGGGAACAATTTAGCCATCTGTTGGAACGTCTCCTAGTACTATCACATTTTTCTTATAATCCATATCCTGCATGTGTTGTATTTTGTTAAAAGTATACACTCTTTTAGATGCAAATTATACAGCATTCTAATCCTCGTCATACTCAACGAAATTTGACAGATACTCTGATTCAATGCCAAACTTTTTCAATGCAGTTTCAACAATATCTCCGGAACCTCCTGATACAATTAGTAGAGGAATTTATAAAGAATTGCATAATTGCAGAGCAGTATCTGTACCAAATCTTACTTCAAGAATAGACTCATTAACAACATTCTGCTTATAATTTACATCTAAGACTGACTTGTTAAACCTAGTACTCGTAATATAACTCATCATTTTGTCATACCATTCATCCATTATGTCGCATTGTTACTGAAAAGTTAACTCAGGGTTTAATTCCAATTGGTGATAGTAGTCGTACCACTCAATAAGCTTATCTGCTCCCTATTATCCTAAGACTCCCTATGTAGAAATTACTTTGCCTAGTGACCCTACGGTTGTTGTCATAAAATCTCCATTAACTTAAAATAGGGAAATAGTTCCATCAAAGTCAGAAACAACTTGTAAATTTCCAGTTCCGTCGTTCTTTAATTTGTTTAGCTTTTCTGTCAAACGTTGGCTGTCAGGAATAGTAAGGGTTTCGGATTATTAGAGTTCTTTAATTATGTTCCTACTACTCATTTTAGACTCCCTTTATATTAAATACTAAGGTAAATTTACAGAGGATATTTTAGAATATTTATTGCTGTTAAATCCTTTACTTTTGATAGATTATTTAGAACTTTAACTAAGGGATTATAGATTATTATTAATCATTTAGAGATATCTAAAGTATGATTAAAAGGAACTACCTTATTACCTAACTAACACAATTGCAAATATCATGCAGGTGATTGAATGAACGTAAGCATTTTGAGCAATTATACAATATTTCACCTCTCTCATCTCTAATCTAATAGCTCAATCTTTTATGATTCTATACTTGTCTGTGACTATCAAATTTACTTTATTTTAGCATTTAACCACATTAGCAAAGCACATAAGGACTTGAAGATGAGCCTATCTTGTTCCTACATTGAATATTCTCACAGAAGAAATAATTACGATTAAGTCTATTGCATTATGTATTACTGCATTTCCATTCTTTGCTAACTCTATGAGGATAATTGCAAGATTAACACGCAACGTACTTATTTCGATTTTATTTATTGCAATTTGTACAAATTCATCCAATCTTTTTGTTGATAACACAAAAACATACATTACACATAATTTAATTTTAGCTTATTAGTCCTGATCTACATACTTAGCAACTCTAAATTATTTGATTATTAAGTTAACTTTAACAGTTAATGCATTATGTACTATCAATATGATTATGTTTTAAGCAATGAACGCAAACCTTTTAATTTTAGTATTAATTTAAACTTTTGTAGCAATGTTTACATGTAGGTTCCTTATATACTTGTTCTCCACAAAAGTCGCATTGATAAGAATCTTAAGTAATATATTTAAAATTTCATCCGCACTTACACTGGTTGTGGCATATTAAATTATTCTCATGACATTCTTAACATTCGAAAAACCCTATATATTTATCTAATACTTAATCTTCTTAAACTTAATAGCAGCTATCACATTATAAGGTTTTAAAAATATCAAATGATTTTGTGCACTTTTCGCATGAATATCGTATAATTTCCGAATTTTATTGAATAAATTTTATTAGCTCGTTAATATTTTATATGTAAAAATAGGCTTCTTACTCTCTTCTACAATGCTAGCAATTTTAAAAGCGAATGGGAGTTGATTCTCTGCATTATTTACATATTATCATAAAGTTTCGTATTTCTTAGTATTCCTCAATAAATTACTCGTTTTATAGTTAAATTTAATTCTGATAAACATCAAATTATATTTACTGCAATTGGTTTTGCTCTTATTAACTATTTTAAGGGTAATTTCAATCCTTATTGAATTATTAATAAACTAATTAAGTGCTTTAACTCTTTTTTTGCATTAGACAAACTTACGATAAATTTGATTCAATATTTTGGCTATTAATTTATCTTTTCTACATTTATTCCTACTATAGTTAAATGTTCTAGTTTTAAGCATATAATTATTAATTGTATGAATTACCAATTTACAAACCTTAGTGGCCAACATGGTTATAGCATTATTAAGCAGCGTAGTTTTATTATTGCATCAGTTATCAGTCTTAAGTTTACTATATTACTGCAATGTAAGGAAATATCTATAATTAATTGAAGATGGTTAATAATTACCCCCCACTTTCTATTCCTAGACAAGCAACAAAGTTACATTTTCTCGATTTTCCAATTAATGCAACAATTTTTCATGTGCTGATTTTATTAATATCATCAAAGATTTAGCTAAAAGTTTGTACTCCTTATTAAGTATTAAAATTCTAAGGTTTTAAAATGATGAATTTATTGTAGAGCTCAGCTTACTCGATTTGATTGATTATTTTGTCAATCATTGTTATTTGATTATGTGTATTAGCTATAGTTTATACTTACCCAGAGAAAAGTCCTTTCATTATGCTATTCTAGCCAGGATTTATAAAGCATTATACTAATCTTTCCTTAAAATGATAATTTTAAAGCTAATCAATTTTAAATGCTGCACATTGTTTTTATTAGACAATTTTAAACCATTACTGAATATTAATTACATTTATTTATTAGAATTCTTGCTTAAACTAATTGCCATTAAGGTCAAAATACTCTAATTAACTCCAGTCTATTATTTTTAGTCTGTTTAAATTTACAGAACTGTTATAAATGACCCTGTGAAATTTCCATCACCTTATGAAATTACCTAGCTATACAAAGGGGAGGATTATCCCAAGTATGCTTAGTTTTGCATTTTTATTAATTCTATATATTTCTAGAGAGTATTTAAAGATGATTAAAATACCTTCTTTTGCTAGGAAATACATAATAAAAAGATATATTTACTCATAGAGTATTTTAAGTAAGTTAAAAGTCTAGTTTACGCTAATATAAACTTAATTTTATCAAGTAGTTTAACAACATTAATCCAATAAATACAATGAATAATTGACGACTCATTCTATAATATATCTTTAGTGTAGTAAGAAAACTCTAGATTAAATTCTTATGGGAAATTAATTTATAAATGGGAGCCTTATGCTATTGCTCATAAATAAACAATAAATCGTTATAAACAATGATTGCTAAAGATAACATATCAATTTTTAGACGATTAATGGATACTGACTATAATTTTCAAGATATATTTAAAAGAATCTACCTTAAAGAAGGTGCAGAGCTTAATGGTCTGGCATGGGCAGCTATGCATGGTAGTCTAAAATGTTTTAAATACATGGTAGAGCAAATGAACACACCAATAGAAGAAATGGAGTATGTATTTTAGCAATATAACACCTCAGCCCTGAATATCATGTGCTAGTATGGACATCTACAATTACTCTAATACTATCTTCCTATTTGGTTACAAAAAAAAGAAATACTAAAGCAATAGCAAGATCGTAAACAGTCAGTGAGTATATTTTCAAATAACTCTGATTAATGCTAAAATTTCAAAGATTTAAATCCAAATATGTAAAATGCTGTCCAATTAGCCACAGAAGGTGAACACAGTGCTGTAATTTAGTGAATTAATGAAAACTGTTAAGATAGCTCAATTACTGAACTTGATTTTAATTACTAAGAGGAAATAAACGGACTAAATTGTGCTTTGATTGCAGTTAAAAGAGGATCCATTAAGCTTGTAGAGTATTTGCATAAATTTACTAATGCTGATTTTCATATAATTAGTAAGAAGAATGAGAATGCTATTAATATTGCTGCTATTTGTGCTTCTAAGTACTTGAATAGGAATTACTTAAAAATAATAACTTATCTTGTATAAGAAGTTAAGGTAGATTTTACTTATAATTACCAAGAGTCTCTTATTGGGTGCGATAGAATTCCAATTGTAAGATATTTAGAAGCTCTTATGTAAACTAATCGCAGAGGAAGGATAAAAACAAAGTCATAATTAGACTATCAAAACAAAGTAAGCCCTTTAAGAAGAATCAAAACAGTATAAGAGAAAGAAATTGATGATAAGTATAGTGGAAGTCATTTCAATTTTACCTCCTTATTTACTACTTACAATGATTATGATGAAATAAGTTCTATTAGTAACAAAAGTGATAACACAACTCCTTTTGCAAGTATTTTATCTAATAAATTTGATTAATTGTATTCTAATAAGATGGAAAATCAAATTAAGTAATATTTATATATATTGTGATATAAGGTAGCATTATAATACACACTATCATAATATAACCTATTGAATTCAAACTCTTACAATTTATAAAATGGAATACTCATCTATACCAGTGGACTCAAAATTTGATACTTAAACAGATCGTTACTATATTTTCCTATACTCTCTTTGCCTTCTAAAGTCAGCAGTTCTTACACTAATTAGCATCTTCATTGAAAAATGACTAATATACTGCTTTTGGTCATTTGGTGTAGAAAATCAAGTTAACTATACTGAGCCAGGAGATGACGGCTGTGATGACATTGACGATGTAAAGGATAAATACTGCGGAAAGTACTAGGGAGCGTATGAAGACTCCTGTCCTGGTCTTTGTGATAACTTAGACAGTATAAAAAGTGCAAATACAGGGTTCAGGGTGATGGCTGGCATTACTATAGGAGTAACTTGTATATTTCTAATTTTACATATTATGAAAGTAGCAAAAATCAACTTCAATATACAATGGGTTCGCTTTGTTGTATGGATTCCGGCCTTTCTACAAATTTTAGGACTTATTGTATACGGAGGAGCTGGTAAATTTGGTAGCTTTGACAGTACAAATAGTAGATGGATTCCTAATACCATGGAAAGTGGATCGCACTCGCATGATTATCACCCTGAATCTGGCTTTGTATTCGCTGTGTACAACGCCACTTTCACTTTTATTATTACATTCTTCTGGTACCTTAACGTACTTAAAAGAATCCAGAATTAGTTAATTTTACTCAATTCCAAAAATATTTGTTTTTCTAACCTTTCACACAATTTAAACTAATTTCTCAATATAAAAATGTTTTCCCAAATCCGCAGTAAATATACAGAAAAAGCTTAAAAACTAAGAAATAAAGTCCAGGCAAAGCGACATGATCTACAAAATCTTCATATAGAGGAATACTTACTTCTAAACTACAACAATGTAACTTTTACCCAGACAATAGATTAAATAGAGTTAAAACAAAAGCAACTAGCCTAGCAACTTCAAGCCTTAGACACCAAAAAGCAGTCTCTTGAATAGCAAAAGTCAATTTGAGCGTCCTCCACTAGCAAACTCTAAGAACAAGTCTCCTCTCTCCCAGACTTCCAGGAATGGCTGCATGAGTTAAGATTAGACATGCACAAAGTAAGTGAAACCCTGCAAAAGCTGATCTAATTAACTTAATTCTGTAAAAAATGAGTTTAGATATTGACAACTAAGGAATGAAGGGTCTTGATAATGGAAACTTATCAAGAGCCAAATCAACTCCAAATGCAAGGTAAGTGAGTTTCTGGTACTAAGAAGGTAATCTTCACCGTGAGAATTTTGATAACTCTAACCCTTTACTGATTCATTATTCGTAGTAAGTTTAAAATGATTTCAGTCTGGGTTTGAACAAACTTTAAAGCAATCCTACTGACAAGGAGATAAAGGACGAGAGCTGGAGAGAGTAATCAGAGGAGTATGTTTAATTGCTTCCATACCTGAAATTATCCTCATTTAGATCAACTGATTTTCATCACAAATGAGCAGTTTTAATCTTTTGTGTGAATCTGTACAACTACTTCACAGTACCGTATTGAATGGGATTTAAAGGATTCCCCAGCACTTATTGACTTGGCTTTGAAGTATTGACTGAGTTTATTTTGCTTTGGGATTTGATTTTAAGGTGTGTACTTTCACGGATGGAGATTTGAAGTAGATTATGGATGTTATAGGACTTAGGGGATGGGTAGTTTTCAAAAGTTATTCTATGCCTGTCTTCACTGCCTTACTCAACTTTTCTGTACTTGGTGTTATCTAATGAGTAGCTTGATATATGGTATATAGCTTTGATAAGACTACCAAAACTACTGAGGTATTCTTAGTTTTAGTCATTTTTTAGGAATAAGACTCTAGTGCACAAATCAGAGAAACTGCCTTTATTCTAGTTCTTTGAATTGATAATGGTTTTACTAGGAATTACGCATTTTGCAGCCATGGCCTGGGTGATTATAAAAAGAATTGAGTAGGAGTTTGGAGAGACGAACAGCTGGTATGATGAGTATTACAATGTGCAGGAAACCTACTATGTTTAGTATATTGACGCATGTTTTTGGGCAACTTTTACGATGACTAGCATAGGGTATGGGGACATGATTCCGTAGACAAATCTAGAAAAAGTATTGTCCTTGATAGTAATGATAACCGGAGCTTCAACATACGCAGCTATTTTTGGAAACTTAGTAGCAGTTATTGATAAGAAAAACGAGCATACAGCTTAAAACCATTCTAAATTGTTCAGAGCAATGGAATGAGCAAGAGAACGTAAGCTCTCTCAGCCTATTAGGAATAGGATTCATGCTTATTACACCATTGTACGAACTAAGTTTTAGTTTTATTAGGCTGGGGACTTCTTAGAGACTATTCCTCTGTCTTTGAGATCTGAAATTTCAATGTTTTTACATGAAGATATGATTTAACACGTTAAGCTGTTTGAGTTAGGAGACCCTGCGTTTATGTTGGCTATTATCAGGCATTTAAAGCCGAGATTGTATATGCAAGGAGACTATATTATTAGGAGAGGGGAGCACTCATAGGAAATGTTTTTTATAAGAAAGGGAAGAGTAGTTGTATACGCTACTGATGAAATGACTGAAATCGCTTATTTAGATGAAGGGTCGTTTTTTGGGGAAATTGGAATTCTCTTCCATCAAAACCGATCTGTTTCTGTGCGATCTATCACAGCTAGTTTAATTTCTACTATAACAAACCAGGAATTTAAAACTATATTAAAAAGTTTCCCTGAATACAGAAAGTTTATAAAGAAAATTGCTATACAACGCCTAGAAACTACAAGTATACGTGATATCGACCTCACATTTGAGCTTTCTATGCACTGTGGGCTAGATCTATCAGACAGCTCGTCGGATGAAAGCTATGAGAAAGATATAATAGAGCCTCCAATGGAACCTATAACTCCTATTTAGCTGGAGGACACGCATAGCTGTTATAAAAAACTGTTTATAAACTGTTTCTAGAAGGGTAAAGTAGGTGGAAAGTAAGCTAGATACATAATTGATCCATTTTCCCGTCTTTACAACATATGGGCAGGCCTTCTAGTCCTTTCGTTTGCTTTTTACTTGTTCTATGTACCGTTATCCATTGCATTTGAGTGAAATGCTCAGGAGTTCTTCTTAGTGTGCGATGTAATAAGCTACCTTATATATGTTGCAGATCTTTGGATAATAGTTCATACTGCAGGATTTAAGTAAGTTATACTCAGTGATTTAGGGGAAATTGATAGAAACCTTGCAGCTTAGAGATTTCAGTATCTTAACCGTGGATTTTTAAGTGATTGCATTGCAATCATTCCTGCTGATTTTTTAGCAATCTCAATTAGCTCAAATTAGTAGATAAGTGCTGTGTGTAGAATAGTCCGACTAATGAAAACTTTAAGGGTAAAAAATCTAATGTCATATTTAAGCCATTATGTAATAGACCGCTCTTTATTTCAACTTCTGCTGTATTTCATTTCGTTTATTTACTTCAATCACATCTCAGCATGTGTTATGTTCTTTATTTCCAGACTAGAAGATGACTTAAATCCAGATGCAAGGGCTGATGGTAGGACTTTTATCAATTAATACGGATGGGCTCCCTTTTAAAGCAATGATGACTTATTAGAGCTACCAGTAATTGATTAGTACTTTAGTCTGTTATACTTCACATATGCAACTTGTGGAACGGTGGCATATGGAGACTTATATCCTATTACATCTAGTGAAAGAATATACACATTTATTATTATGATAGCTGCTAAGTTCTTTACTGCATTTATTTATGCTGAAGCTGCATATGTAGTTACTAATATCCACTCTGCTTATACTGAGCATCTGAGCCATCAGACCGTAGTAAAGGAATGAATGAATTATGTGAAAATGCCAGCAATTATATAAAAGCGTGTTTTTAACTACTATAATCTACTTTGAGACAAACTGCAAGGACATGATGACGGAGTCATCATAGGAGATTTACCCGAGAGCTTACGAACTGACATTGCTCTTTCCTTATTTGAAGTTTTCCTTTAGAGCAGTTTGTTTCCTAACAATGAGCCAGGGGCAATTCTTGCGATTGTAAGGAAGTGCAAGGTGTAAATGGTATGTGCCTAGGAGTTCATAATGGTTGAGGGAGAACTGGGGCTTGAAATGTACTTCATAATTGATGGATATGTAGAGATTGTAAAAGGTGATGGAAATATGCTGCTTAATACACTGACTGTAGGAAGTCCAATAGGTGAAATGGCTTTATTGAATCAACCGTGTGTAAGAGGAGCTAGTGCCAGGGCAAAAACTGATGTAAGTCTAGCTGTGTTATCATTAGATGATTTTAACTTTGTTATGAAAAAGTACCCATAGTTTGCTAGTAAAGTTATAATGGAGGCTTAGGAGAGGAATGAGATGAATATGAAGACTTAATAGAGGCAGGACTCAATGCTTTCTAGGTAAGTTTCTAACAACATATATAATTAGGAGGAGCATAACTACACTAATGGAAATTTGTAGTATTTGGGGTAGGATGATAAGGAATTAGAAACTGGAGGAATTACTGAGATGAATCCAGAAATAGCGATGTGAATAATTCCTGTTACTCATGCTTCCAAGTGCTAAAGATTCCTGTAATGATTTTAAGAAAGGGAGTATGGAATTGTAATGGTACTACTGGTAAGTTTTTCAATATGAAATTATGTATTTGTTCCGTTACAAATTGCATTTGAGTATAAGTATGAAGGAGCATTTTTAGCTATTGAAATACTGTAGTTAGTGTTTATGGTTTTGCATATAGGTGTATTATGCAAATTATATAGAAATATAGGAGATGAGTACTTTTTAGAGTAGTTTCCCTTTTTCAAAAGGTTTACTAAAAGAAAATTTTTACACAGAATTTTGCTGAAAATAATTATGACCTTGCCATTTGGAATGATTCTGAGTATACTTGACTAGACAGAGCCGCGTTGGATTGTAACCATTCTAAGTTTATTAAGACTTTGCTACCCGAGACCTTTATTTGCTTGTTTGCGCCAGCTGAAAAGAAGATAAATGTCATTGTTAAATTTCTTCCGTATTGTAGAAGTGCTGTTCTTT
>CAKKTI010000027.1:34028-66189 GCA_920105805.1 Condylostoma magnum
ATGTACAATGTCATAACTCCGTAATACAGAAAACGATAAGGACTTGTAAGAGCTATGACGAAAGTATCAGGAATCAAGTAAATGAGACGGGATATGCTGTTTTAGCTCGGGTAAGAAACATAGTAGGAAAAGCGGTAGATGAGAAGGCCGCATAGAGAAAAAGGAAGGGAAAGGCGGTATAGTTAACTGTCATTAGGAAAAGAGTTGGTTTTATCAAGATTTACCAACCTTAAAATGCAATGGACTATGGAAGCAAGGGAAAATTGATTTTGTAATTTTAGGTATTTTACTATTTTCTTCTTTTATTAAACAAGTTTGCGTTAGAAAAGCCGTCCATGCTTAAAACTTGAGGCCAGTTTTCTTATTCATATACTACTTAGCGGTAAAATTTGTCTTAGGTTTTTCTGTAATAGAACAATACATGTGCCTATGGGTCTATAATTACTCCGGAAGACAGCTTTGTTACTAGTTCCGATTGAATCCTATACCACTCTCCTGATTAGTAGTGCTGGACTATTGCAAAATAATCTCTATTACATCCAATTGAAGCATAAAGATTGTATATAGGCTGGTATTTTAAAGGCCCTTCTTAATGAATTGATACATCCCAGTCTTATTGCACGAATGTTAGATTTGTAGTAATCTGTCCTAACTAGTCTTCTTCATTCATAAACCTTTTTATTAATATTATCAGCAAAGGAGGAAATTTGTATATTTTTCTTTAATAAATTCCTAGGACTGACTTTTAGCACTTAGAGCAGAAGTGATCCTATTTAATCTCTATGTTCTACGTATCGTTAATAAAGCACTAGTCGATAGTAGAATTATTTAGATTAGGCAAAAAAACTTCTAGATACTAAAACGTTTAGAAGCCTTACTCTATACTATTACACTCCTTACACTTTATCTTTATCCTGTACTAGCCTTAGAAAAGATCAATTATAATTGAGCTATTTTACTACAAACTTTAATGCCAAGCTTTAGCCGATAATAATTCATCATTGTTTCCTATAAGCTCAGATGCCTCCATGATTGACTGTCTATTAGCTTCTTATGAAACTGTATTTAATATATAAGTCAAACTCTATTTAATTGATTTATTCTAAACACACCCTGCTTCTTGCATATAATAAACAGCTATTCTAGGAACAATTATCTAAAAGTTATCCAATCAATAAGCTGACATTAACTCACCTAAGGCTCTAGTAAACCCTTCATTCTTTACATCTAATTCATAATTACTTGATATAAAGTAATCAACCAAGGGTTAAGTGTTGCAAAAGCACTATAACAGTGCTAGAATATGGGAAATTTGCCCTATATTCTCAAATCCTGCTTTTCCAAGATCCTCTAAATTTGTTTTTACTTCAACTGCGAAATTATTTAGTATATAATTTTAGTTAGCAGGGATTTATACAATATCAACCTTAATAGTTCCCTATTATCGCTTATTTTGATTGGGTATAGCTACAAGGCCTTCTTATACCTCAGGTCGTCGACTACAGGCAGATCCCATATCAAATTGTAATAAAATTTACTAATATTCAGCTATAAATCTAGATTTGTTTTTGTTGACAGTATCTGCTAGTTTATTTACAAATGGCTCCATGTCTTCAGAATCCCTCAATTTTGCCCTCAGTCTTTTCAAAATCTTCTCAGCAGCTTCTAATGATTGTTTCTCGAGGTCGTCGTCCGGTTATTAATCCGGAAGCGTTTATCTTAGGTCGTTGTTAGTTTACTCGCAGTCTAAGTCCATTAAGTACATTTAGTCCTGCATTCTTAGTTGATTCAAGTTGTCTAAGATTCCTTAGGCCTCTTCTAATTGTTGATTGGCAAATTGACATTAAGATTCTCCCAGTTACTCTAAAACTTTAATTGATTAGTCCTTCACTCTAGCCTACTCCTCGTATATGCTTATCACTTATTTCATGCTTTCCATTATATCAGAGGAACTTGCTTCCTCATTTAATGCTTCTCTTAGGGATTTTAGCTAGTTTTACAGCTTTATTTCTATATTTAACTCATCTGAGTGTCTTTGCTTTATGTTTTGGTAAGTTTGCTTGGTTTTATGGAGTAGAATGTCTAGTTCATCATTATCTGGTGTTAATTTTCCTGGTAAGGTTTCCATTGCAGCTGTGTATTCTGCTATTTGCTACTCCTGATTTGCTAGTTATCTATTATCATTTTCCACTTACTTTTCTAAAACTTGAATTTAATTTTAGTATTCATCTAGTTATTGTTGTAATTATTGAGATAATCGCTCATATTTCTAAATTTATTAGCGATGAATCGCATCTCTTAGTTAAGTTTAGTGAATAGTATCTTTTAAATAATCAATATCAGATACAGAGTTAAGAGAGTAGTCCATTTATACCTAATTAATTCTCAAAACAGTATTGTGCTTGAACGGGCTTTTGGTTAGTACAGTCTCTTTGTCACGTTTCTTTATATACTCGCTCTTTAGGACAGTATTCTCATATCCTTTTACGATACAAATTGTCTTAAATTTACTTATGAATCATACCCTCTTAAAGATTTCACGAATTATTATACTGATTCACCCTTGTAACTTCCACAGTGAAGTCCTCCACTGTTGGTATGAATATAAGTGTCTCTGCCACTTCCATTTGTTTTGTAATTCAAAGTTTTTGTTGATATTTCACAGGCTGAAGTAGGCCTAGAAATCTAAGTTCGTGTACCCCTGGATGTTTTATTACCAGATGTATATCCTCCATTGTTATAAGAAATGTAGGAGTCTCTTCCACCTCCATTAACATTATACAAGACTCTTTTCGGCATAACTGCACTATACGATTATCGCATCATTTTTGTATATTAAAAATGTAAGAGGAAAAGGACTAACAGAACCCCTATATTCCTTAATTCATAGCTCAAATACCCTGGTATGTAGGCCAACGTAGCTCTCATGTACAGAAAGATTAAAAGAAGTAAAGCATTGATACCTGATATACCAAGGGGGCTCGGTAAGACTAGATAATAACTAAATTCCGTAAAGGAGCATGTACTAACTGTGGTGCAATGTCTCATTAGGTTAAAGAGTGTTGTGAAAGGCCTCGCAAGATAGGTGCTAAATGAACTGGTAAGAACATTCAATAAGATGAAGTAATAGAACATATTGACTTAAATTGGGATGGTAAAAGAGACCGATGAAACGGATTTAGCCCGGATATGTACTCTGATATTATGAATCAATGATAAGAAGTTGAATAGTAGGCAAAATCAGACAGTGAAGAGAGTGACTATGCAAATGGCGATATGATAATGAATATAGATCCTCGTACAAAAACTGTAACAAAGGCCAGGAGGGATAGAGAGGACACTGCTTCTTACTTAAATGAACTTGATACTAGCGTACAAGATTATGATTCAAAGAGCAGGGCATAGATTGATCAAATGACAGAAATGATTGGGCAATAGGAAAATTAAATGTACAGAGATCATTGGGTTAAGATTGAGGGAGGAATGCAAAAGTTTTATGAAATGGAGAATTTCCTGAGTTAAGTTAATAGTAGAGGAAATGATGTGAATTAAACGGCAACACCCTCGTAAAGTGAACTACTATTTAAGCTGTATAAGTAGAAGAAGGAGTTGATGAACAAGGCTAAGGAAAAATCGTTGACTGAAATGTATGGAGAGTAAGATGATTAAGAGGAAGTAAAGGATTTTATAGAGCCTAAAATTGTTAAAAAGGTAAAAAGAGAGAGGGATTGATATGTTGTAATGTATTAAGACTTTAATAAAATAATACAGAGTTCTTTGATATTTACTCGTATTAATAAGAGTCATATTATTATAAAATTAACTAAAATTAGGGGATTCATGTCTTTTTAAAATTGAAGTATTGAATTCAATACATCTTCCTATACTTCTACTTAAATGAATGTTCCTTTTTACACCTGTTTTAACTCTTCCAAAATCAATGCTTTTGGTTATAATTTAGTCACTAGGTGATTAATCTACTAATCTTTTGGCTAAATTGTAGTTTAAGCTTGGAAGTTTGTCAGAAATCTTTAAAGAAGCTGGATCTTTTGCATTAAATCCTGGATCATAAGATCTTCTGAGCTGATAATCAAATCTTTGTTATTTTTCACTTGTGTAGTAGGTATTAGATGTATTAAATTTTGTACGGAAATTTAGCATATTAAGCTTCCTTGCCTTTTATTCCTATATCACTCTTTGCAAAATCCTGTCAACTTCTTTTTATGTACTTTTTCTAGTCTAGCTTTAAGACTATATATAAGTATGGCCTATTTTTTTAGCTCGATGTATCTGATTTTTAGGGCTTAAGCTTTTAAGATTTAACTTCATTTTAGTTTCCATTTTAGAAAATAACAATTTTTATTAGATAGGGTAAAACCATATTTAGATCATTGCTATGCTAACTTTCAAATTATCTAAAAGAAATTTCTAAATGGCACTGTTTAGAGCTTTGTTTACTTTATTTCAATAAACTAAATTTAACTAAATTGTATCAAAGCGTTGAGCTTTATACAAATGATCTCTTCTTTTAGCTGAAAGTTATGCTGCTTCTTAAAAATGTTATGAAAACTATGAATCATAAGATTAACTTTACTCTTCTATATTAAAAGTTT
Organism: Condylostoma magnum; assembly: GCA_920105805.1. Taxonomy (NCBI): domain Eukaryota; phylum Ciliophora; class Heterotrichea; order Heterotrichida; family Condylostomatidae; genus Condylostoma; species Condylostoma magnum. Next base: position 38,642 of record CAKKTI010000027.1, read on the forward strand.
CTTGATAAATTATTTCCCTCTACTATAGTGGAATAAACCTATCTAAGGGTTGCAAGTAATTTATTTATATCATATCATCTATTTAATGATTATTACCAGACTAAGGAATACTTTAATGGGAGTTTGATTCATAACTATTGTTGTTAAAAGAAATTTAGGAATCAAAGTCAAAAATCTGTGATCTATTAAAGTTAGTTTCTTCTTCTTATTCATCAAAACAAAGCAAATAGATTCTATTTATATTTTACGCAGTAAATCCAATAATAAGAGTACTTAATATTATGTAAATGATTCCATAAATACCAATAAAAGAGTTTACTTCCATTTTATAATTTATCTAAGATGACTTTTAAAAGTTTATTCAGCAATTTATATGATTATGCAACAAAATTGAATATTATTTCTATGCAAAATAAGAAATACTTAGTATAATTTCTATTTACCATTAATAAAGCAATTTAATACTAGCAAATAATTTCAGTTAATATTAATAATAAGATTAAGCCTTAAAAAAGCAGAAACATAACTAAAGTCTTTTGCAAGAAAAAAATTAACTATAACTCTTTTGGTTCTGCAGAAAATTCATATGAAAGTGCTCTTTAAAAGGGTTTAGAAGTTGTTGAATATATCTATGGTGAAAAAGTACAGTGTTCTAATTCAGGATCTATTAGTTCTTACTTTCTACAAATCAGTTTTTATTGTCTATTTTAATCTCAATTGTGAAATCGTTCAAGAACATTTTTTGGATATATTTTGATTTTGCTTAAATTTATTTTGGGTGTAAACGAGTAAGTTTATTAACTTTTATTAATTTCCTTTTGAAGCAGAGCTGATTTTTCTCTATATACATAGCTTAAGTTATACAGTTCATTTCATTTGTTATCAGATTTAGGACTCATGTTTTTGCTATTTTCATTTATGTTTGGTTAAAAACTTGGTTCAATTGGCTTATATGATTTACAGTTCCTGTCTCTTTAAGTTATATTTTTGGCAAGATATCTAGATTTTCTATTTATTTCCGGCATAAAGCTAGGTAAAGGTTGTGTTTTAGTAATTGGAGGCTTATTGTTTACTCTAGGTTATATTGTTTTATTAAAATCATCATTCAATTTGGGTTTAAACTGATAGTGCACTGCACTTAACATTTTTTTTAAATCTTGAATCCTACTGCATAGTAGTTTATTTTACATTAATCTATCCTCTACTTTTTATCTATGAGTTATTCTTTTCGATCTTGCAGATATTTACGGAGTTGCATTTTACTTTATTTACAAGGTTTCTTTATCATATTGGAACTTTTATCTTATGATTCTTCTTTCTCCTTGTAAAGTTAATCGATCTTCTACTTTTCCCTGTCGATTTCCTACTAATTAACGAGATCTAGGAGTTAGTCGGGGTGATGAGAGTTCTGATAATGATAGTTTTTATAAGGCGTAGTGCTTAATATCTCGTCTAAGCCTATTCTTCTGATGATCATTCAAAAGCTTATTACAGTATAACAACTACTTATACTTAGTTGTTCTTTTAGGAGTTATTTACTAAAACTATGCCTGCTTCATTAATCTATTCTCCAATTATTTCTTTTCCGAATCTAACTACCAACAGTTAAAAACAGGTGACTCACTGTATAAAAGTTACTCTCCCTTCGCCGGCTTCAATTGCGCATTTAATTTGAAAAGAGAAGGTGAAAAACCAAGACTTGCTATTGAAGCGGATGTGGATGACTCATTCATCTTTAAAATTAGCTATATTATGTAAATTTATTATACTTAGATCTTTGATTAAAGTTTGTAAATAATCTATAAAAATAATGAAATAGAATTCAAATATACTGGGGATTTTAGTAAATCTCACGTTTATCCAAGTAATCACTCAGGCGATGTTGGAAATTCCTCTGGCTGAAAGCTAAACTTCCTTTAGTGATGCGAGTAATGCAGGATTGAGCTTCTTTAGCAATTCTATTATAGCTAAAATTTAATTAACCAACGGTTAAAGTTATGATTTAGCACTAGATATTACTTATCCTTACACCTGGATACATCAAAACTAAATTGCAAGAAAATCAGATAGCAATGGGTTCTAGTCTGATTTAACTTTTAACTATAATAATCAAACCTCTAATATTATGTTTAAGCAAGGAAATTAGTATATAGAAGGATATTCAAGTAAAGTAGACCTTGGGTTTTAGAATAAAGATTTGATAGGACTATAGTATATCTCTACTTATTACACTGAAGGATTTGAAAATCTACTATCTGATGGCATTTTAGGTCTAGGATTTAATTCTATAGATTAAGAAGGCCACTTACCCTATACTATGCAATAACTAGATGAAGATTCTGTTATTTTTGGTAAAACATTTGCTATATATTTAGCTAAAGATAATAGACAGGACTCTAAGCTAATATTAAGCGGGTATAGCAATAAATATATATATGATTATCCCGTTTGGGTTAAAATCTTTAAAGATACTGAATATTGGGCAGTTAGACTTAACAAAGTTGATATCAAAGAAGACAGAATGAATACTTCTGCTATTTTAGCTGTTTTTGATATAAAGAATCCTTATATTACTGTACCTAAAGACCTTTATGAGTAAATCATTGATAGAATTGTAAATAAGAATAATTGTAGAAATAGTTAATAAGGGCTGATATGTGAATGCTCGGATCTTAGTAGCTTTGATACGATAAATCTGTACTTAGATAACAAACTAATAGCTATCCCACCTCAAATCTATATGAGAAAGGTATTTACTGTGTGTGAATTGCTAATCATACCAAGTAAAAATCCAAATTTAGTAATTTTAGGCTCAAACTTTATGAAATATTACTTTGTAGTATTCGATGTAAGCGCTTTTGATATAGGAATTGCCTAAAATATCAACTTTCCAAGACTAGTTAAAGCAGAAAGTTCTATTTTAAATCAATTCTTATTCATTTCTTTAGGAATTATAGGTGGTATTGGGTTTGGAGCGTATTATATAGCGACTCTTTTCATGAAAGGTGACCAACAAGAGCACTTTTATATACTACTTTAGTAATCATTCAAAGTTTCTTTTAAATAATTCTTAGGACCAAAGGTTAATTTGATAAATATGCATGATTAAAAATAAGTAAAACAATGTATAAAACTCTAAAAATCAAGTATTAGAATTTGCTAAATTATCTATTCAAAGTTTACTCTGGTTTACGATAATCCCAAACTCCCCTCTTTAAAGGATCTTTAAGCCTGCAAATTCTCCCAGTTGTTTTGCCTTATCTGTGAAAAGTTCCCCAGATTTTCCCGTGAGCTGGATCTTTGAAAAATATTTATGTAATTGTGAAATATTAGTTTTCTGGCCAATCCAGTCTAAAGAACTGCAAGCCAACACCTTGCTCTGGATACTAAGCACACATTTCGAATACGTTTTTGTGAGGATAGTTGAGCAAATAACCTATAATTTCCTATTATGTGTATATTTTGTAGCCTCTTAAAATATTTCTAAGCATTTATTTAATAATAATTTATGTAAATGTCATAGTGCCCAAATTGCTACCACTATTTCGACTCTAACTAGCATTACCCTTTCCAGCATAATGACGAAATATACTGTATAAAATGTATTTCGGGTTAAAATCCAAATCATTTAAATAAGCAAAACGAATTTCAATGCTAATTTTGTAGACTTTTTCACACTATAGAATAGTTGGAATCTCGAGGAGACTTAATTGATAGTGATAGAATTATGCAATGCTAATATCATCCAGAAAATAATATAGAATTTATTGATACAAGTAAAGGATTTTTGTACTGTAAAAACTGTGTATTTAATGAAGATTATGTAACAGAGTATGCATATTTAGACACATAAACTATTTTAGGCCATATTAATTAAACATTAAATCCAGAAGGACTGAATTTGTCATAGATAGGCATTATATAAAACTTAAGAGTGAGACCATTAACGTTTCCTAACTTTTTAGCATATTATTAATAACTATGCTCTTAAGTTTTTATAGTAAATTATCGCTTTAAAATGCAAGAATTTCCTAATATTTGCTAAAGTTGTGATTAAGAGCTAGCTAACATTCTACATGTAAAAACTTAATGAGTATTTTGCAATCTGTGTAATTAAAAATATGGATTTACAGACACAATAAAATTAAAATGGAAAGAAAACAATTAATTAGATGAAATAGCCTTTAATAATGGACTAGAGAAACATCTAGCATGTTTGTTCAGTAATGACGAGTTAGATTAAAAGTACTCAAGATATTAGCAAAATATACAAAGCATTAATGATGAAATAATGTTTAAACGATCAATTTTAGCAGATTACTTTTCATATAAATGCAATAATCATGAGAAATAATATCCTTCTCATATAATTTGAACTCCTAATGAATTACTAATTTTAGCATGCTAGGAATGTGCAGAAGTGTAGTATTATGGATATAAAAAAGAAAAGATTAATTTAAAGTAAATAGAAAACTTAGAATTGGTTAATCAGGAAATTTAAAACATTGACGGAGTCTTTTTATAATAAATGAATATCTTTGATATATAAAAGCCTTAATTATACGGAATTGAAGACTACTTTATGGCTATTTAAAGAGTTAGGAATTTAAGAAGTAAGAAAAGAGTTTTTCCAGGTGTAAAATGCTTTAGGTGTGAAGAAAACTTTTCAGTTGAAAATAAATAGCCTATGATGCTAAACTGCCCTGGAATGAATCATTATATTTGCTCTGATTGCTTCTAAAATAACAATTAAAACATAACATGCCCTATCGATAAATAATAAACTAATATAAAACATGATTTTAATTAAATTGCTTAATAATTCAAGCCATTCTGCATAAACTGTGATATGTAGTTTAATTAAACCAATGTACCCCTTGTTATGGGTTGTGGAGATTTTCGTTGCTCAATGTGCTGTAATAATTTGCAATCATAGTGCAATATATGTGAAAGAAAATTAAAAACAAGCACATAAAATATCCAAATATTTAAATTCTTGATAGATTTAATGGAAAGATACGGCAAAATGCAACCTGCATAGATATAAGAGCCTCCTCCTTTATAATCTTTAAATTAAGTTAATTAAGTTGAGAGTATTTAGCCTTTAGCCCCGATATAAGGTGTGCTTCAGTTGCAATTTTTTAAAAACATTTTAAATCCATAATTTAAGTCATGAAATTCAATGGAAAATTAAAAAATAATGTTTGTGATTAAATGCTCCGAAGACATTATAATAAAAGGGTTCTTTATATCAAATGAAGTAGATAAAAAGGAAAAGGCTCTGGTCCATAGCATTAAAAAGTATGATTATGACGAAATAATACCAGAATATTAAAATATTGAAATTAATCAGTAACTTAGTGATTAAGACACTTACTCATATATTTCAATACCCGATAATGAATTATTGATGATTTATCAGAGGTAACCCTAATTGCTTGAATTTAATATTTAATTTAACAATCTATATTCAGGAAATATTTAAGATGATACATTCTATGGAGCATAAGACGAGAAAATAGAGATAAAGTCAATAATTGGAACAAGAGAGGATGAAAATTAATCTAGAAGATGTATTCAATGTGGACCAATTTTAGGAATGGCTTATCTCACTATCAATAATTAGAATAATAGATTAGTATGATTAACTATCTTTAATTCATATTACCTTTATACACCATAGAACTCTCTAGAATTAATTAAACACAGTTGATACTCACTCCTTCAACTAGTTATGCATATTTATAATACTTCTAATCTTAACTTAAAACAATTTCTTGTTCTCCTTTTATTTTGGCCCCTAATTTACCATAAAAATATGTTCTCCATAGCCCTTGTCACTCTAATTTCTACAATAACCGCATCAGATACAGGTGTAAGAGCTAGTGTAAACGAAGCAGTTCTTACATAAGCCAAAGACGATCTTCTTCCCAAGCTCCTCAGCAACATCAAGTCAATTTCCATCCCAGATGTCCATGACACAATAGGCTGGAGTATATTCAGTATCAAAATCAATGTTACTAACATTAAGATCACTGATCTTAAAGTAGATGTAAAGAATACAAATCTCGACTTTAAGCCAACTGATGAAGTTGACCTAGTACTCAGTCAATTAGGAGCAGTGGGAACCGCTGCCTTCAGCTACTCTCTTCCCATTGGAGGAGGAAGTGGAACTATAGACTTTAGTTTCTCCAATACATCAGCCAATGCTTAAATCTTAGTCACTGAGGTCAATGGAAAACTAAACTTGTAAGTACCATCATGTGTCGTAACAATTGGAGACATCTCTGTAACCACCAGTGGAGATGTACTAGCCAAAGTGGCTGAATGGATTGTGGACTTATTCAAGAGCTCCCTTAAGAACTCCATTGCTAAGCAAATCGGCAGTGCTATCCAGGACTAAGTAGCTACTTCTTTAGACAATATACTCCAGGGATTATCCAGCAATGTTAAAATCCCTAACACCGACTTAGAAGTTGACTTAGCGATTACTGAAGAGCCTAAAGTAACTGACTCAGCTATTTTCGGATCCCTCAACGGTATTGTGTTAGATGTTACTAATCCTAATACCAATCCACCCATTCCAGCTAGAGTAGCCCTTCCTGAACTTAGTGCATCCAGCAGAAGAGGAGTACAAGTATACATAAGTGAATACAATGTAAACTCAGCCTTGTATGCAGTGCAACAAGCCGACCTTATTTACTTCAATATCTCAAGCAACTTAGTGCCTGCTACTTCTCCAATACAGCTCAATACTGACTTCTTCGATGGATTTATCCATGGGATTGTAGCTAAGTATGGATCAAACAAGCCTGTTGATATGATATGCACTGGCAGTAACAATCCAGTAGTTACCCTCAATGCTCCTTCAGCTAACCATACGTCTGGAAATCTTGACGGTAAACTGACTACTGCATGCTCAGTGGATGTAAGAAGTGAGGGATCAGCTGTAGTTCTAATCATCGATTTAAGTGTAGATGCTGGAATCTACGAAGATAACTGGGAGATCAAAGGTGCTATTAATTCTGCTAATATCAACAGCATCGGGGCTTAAAACATAACTGTTACTGGGCCTATTGATACTGAATCATTGTAAAGCTCACTTAACTTTATTTTTGGTATTGCCCTTCCAACTATCAATCAGCAGTTCTTCCAGAACGGGTATCCTTTACCTAATCTCAATTTCGTGAATTTAACCAACTCTGATGTTACTGTTCAGAAAGGATATGCTAGTATTGAAGCTACTCCTGTTTTCACTTTTGATGATATGGAAATGGTTCCCAAGAGCTATGGATCTAGCAAAAGACAGTATATTTAGGTTAATTTAGAGTTTTAGTATATGAAATATCATTGTTTTTAATTTTGATAGTAAAAATGGGATGCTGTTAATGTCATCGAATAGAAAACTAAGAAATGATTTTACATACTCTTTAAGCTAGCTCTGATTAGTCTTATATAGCAAAGGACGAGGACAGTTTTAGGGACATTACACTTAATTCTGCTAATGAAAAGTCTTTTAACTAAAGTCCAGCAGTCCAAAGCAACAAAATAGAAGAGATTTTCTTGCAATATAACAGTATACAAACTCCTCGTTTTGGTAAAAATAACATTTTACTGGATTTTTCACCTGAAAAGAAAACATTCTACGGTAAAAGAACTACTTACTCAAAGAATACAACCCTTGATAAATCAATTCAATATTAATTACGATTATGCTAAATGGGATTTAAGTTGTTTTCTATTTTTGAGTGTCACCTATTCTTCCTCTGTATTAGATTTCTTACTAATGTCTTTCTAGTATTAAGTCTTTATATAAATGGCTGAGATGTGCTTCTCTGCTTGATTTATTATGCTTCTTTCTTATTCTACATCATATTTACAATTGACTCTAAAGATTCATTTAAGGATATATTAGCGTTTAGGGATATATCTGTTTATGACTAACTGAACTAATCAGACTGTACTGCTTTTTGTATAAAAACTTCCTTTTTATGAGGTAAACTAACTTAAGATTTACTTTAATCTTCTTGTTTAATTCGTGAATTTTCTTATTTCTATTGACTTAGTATTGATATAAAATGCATTTCTTATGATTTGTTATTGAAGTCTAGATAAATGTTCTATGAAATTTACCTTAAAAATGGTCTTTAGTCTTTAGGCTGTTTTCTATGCTTAAAATAGTACTAAACAGCTAAAACAAGAAATTCATACAAATCACTAATAACCAATGACTTGTCCTATCTTCTCAGTACATTTTTATTAGTTTTCTTGATAATTTGTTTAACTTATCTCATAGATTAAACAGTTATCTCTTAATTACCCACATGATCTATAAATTTCCTTATATTTTAAACAATTAGCCCTGGTTTTGAAATATAGCCCTGCACTAACTACTAAGCTTTATTTAACGACACTTTATTTGTATTATAGCAAAGTGCAGTTTCCTAATTAACACTAGCGAACATTATTATCATAGCAATTATTACATTTTCAATAGCTGATGCCCCTTTATTAAACAAGTATCTTAAATTAGCAAGTTTTTTAACAGGAATTTTTTCAATAAGACAGCCAATATCCCTTTACAGTTATTCAATACTAATAACTTCCTCCTCACTAGCTTCACTGTTATCCTTAAAACTGGCGGCTTCATTATTTTCCTTTAGCACACCTCCTTGCTAAAACTATTAAATAATCTTACTGGCCTACTAACAAATAGCGTCTGTATTTTCTTAATACAGCCCTTGCGTCCTTGACGATAACTACCCTTATTTCCTCAAAAACATTTTCCTTAAAACCTTTCCCCTCACACTTGTCTCCGCCCTGGTTTCATAACTATCAGTTAGATCCATTTTTAACTATAACTACATACTTCCTCTTTGATTATTCAGCCAATTTTCATACCTTCTTAACTAATTCATGAACCCAGGATTAGGGTTAATCCAGGGCCTTCTGGATCTTACGTGCAAAATGGCATCTCTAAGTACCATTCCTTTATAACGCATTAAATAAGCGATTACTATTGTTGCAGAACGTGAGACTCCTGCGAAGCAGTGGACTAATATATTTCTATGCTGGGACAGTATATTATGTATTAAGTCAACACACTCTCTAAAATGAGCACTTAGACGAGCATTAGGCTCGTCTAGAATTCTAATTACTGTATATTCAAACTCGTTTGGAAATTTAGGGGGAAGTCCATCGCAAACTGTTAAAATGTGGGAAATTTTGAAGTTTTTGATACTAGAGTAAGTATAGGCTGCGCCGACGGAACCTAGGTATAAGCCTTCAATGATCTAGGCTAGATAGAATTTACCTTGTGGGGTCGACTGTCCGATCGCTGCATTTAGGCTATATAGACGCGTTGCATACGGGCTATTTCATCAGCGTAGTAGACTGTGTGGGATTAAGCAGACATTGTAGGATTTGTTTATAAAATGGAAAAGTTAGAAGAGTTATTAGACTGGGTGAATGAAGAAGGATTATTGGAAGAACTTTTATCAAAAGTGTCACCCTAGATTGGAGTAAATCATCTTCAAGAGGTAACAGAGTGTATTGGAAAGCAGTTTTTAGTGTAAGGTTAAGAATTGCTGGAGTTTATTGTTGAAAATCTGTAAGAAATCAATCACGTTGACCTTAATTGTATTAATCCGTATGTTATTAGAGATTTGGTATAGAATTTTTGTATGGAGTAGATATAGAATTTGTTGTTGAAAGGTCCTAGAGAGCCTGTTGTGAATGTTTAAGACAAAATTCAAAGTGAAGTTGCTACAGAGGATGATTAAGCTAGTACTATTGAACGAATTTTAAATGAAAAGTAAACTTGGCTCACTCCTTTAATAAAATAACACCAAGAATCACTTTAATAAGTATTTTCAAAATATGGACATGAGGATGATGAAATGTATGTAGATGTTAGAGATTTAGCCAATATATTTAAAGAGTTTTTACTTATTGCATAAATATCGCTTTCCAATACAGCTATGTAATCTTTTAATGAACTGATTCATCAATATTACGAGCCATACACAGATTAGTAAGGAAATCAACACTATGAAAGAGTCCCTCCTACAGAATTTATTTTTATTATTGAGTAGTGAGCAAAAACTCATAGCTCACTGTTACAAGATCCTTAGTATATAGAAAGAACGCTTATTAACTATAGGAAAATAGCTAAGAGATTAAGCAATCAGGATAAAGGCAAAATAGATAAACTTATTTCACAACTACAAGCATAACTTGAGGAGTTGTAAAGGCCTAAAACTGCTTCAGGCCGTAAAGAGTAAATTTGTTTTAATAATCTAAAAGCAATTTTTAAAGCATTTTCAGGCCAAAAGGAAAATCTTAATGAATGAAGCTAAAAGGATGCCAAATTAACATTAGATTATAGCAAATTTTAACTGTTTTTATAAAGCTTTGGAATCTTAGATAACATGTCCTTTTGCAATACACAAGCTCTAGGAATTTTTAAAAGTACTGCAAATAATGGAAGACTTATGAGCTTTCAGTAATTCGTTTAATCCTTAGATAAGTTGTGTAATATTTACTATCCCGGGCATGCATCTATTTAATAAAAAAGAGATATGCTTTATGGTTAGCTTGGATTGATAAGTAGTGATCAAATTTGTAACAGATTGACTAATCTAGAAGTGCAATCTTAACCTGAATAAAAGCAAGATTTAAAACCTCCTACAGTGAGACCTTCATCATTACCATAAAAGAAATCAGTATCATATGCTTAAAGGCATAAAAAGAGGATATAAGGGTAGAGAAATTCAACTGCTTAATAATTCAGTAACACTGGCTCTCTAAAAGAATTTGTAGTAGAAGGAGATGAATAAATCATTTAAAAGTACTTTCCTGGTAAGGAATAAGCTAGACTACAGGGAATCATAAAGATGCATGATGAAAAAATAGCCAGATCTAATAGATTTCTGCAAAAGAGTTCATATAAAAAGTAATTTTAATTCTTTTATCGTAAAAGCACCTTTTGTATATTAAAAACTTATTAAATATCATATATCTCTAACTAATAAACAAAATAAAGGTAGGGACATTTTAACATCTTTATTACAAATGAATGGAACTTATGGAAAATCTTCATTATACTTTTGTCGTAAGGCAAAATCTGGAATTTGAGCAGAATTAAATAAATAGTTTTGAAAGGTTATTTATTCTTCATCATCTTCTTCAAAACTTATATTGAAATTATTCTCTCTACGAGTGGAATTATCCTATTCCTTTAACTCTTATTGATTACTATATTCTAACTTTTCAATATATTATTATATCTTCTCTTTTAATCTGTTTCTATGATTTATCTCCCGTTTAAGCATCTTTTTGCTCAGGGGAACTTACCTAATTCTCTTTTTAGACTTTACAAATTACCTTGATAATAATATGTAATTTACTTAATCTGCTCTTTCCTTCACTCATTTACTCTTAGTTAAATCAGTATTAAGATTAAGCTATATCAATTTGCAATGAGTGGCAATATGGCCAAGGTTTTTACAAATAAAGCAATTTATATCAAGTATAGTAAAATCATTATTTCTGCAATTTTCCTTTATAACTTTTATTCTGGATCTAACAGACGGCATTCTTTCAATAATGTCTTTTATATCATCCCTTGATACGGTTAAAACCTCAACATAAGTCAAGCACCGTGCTGTTGCTGTTCTTGATTACTCAGTATAAAAGGCAATTTGACCAAACATGTTATCCTTATCCATAACTCCAAATCTAGTATCCGTTTCATAGTGAATTATCTCTATCTAACCAACCTATATATAATAAATATTAGTAGTCTACTCTCCAGTTACAAAAATAATGTCAAAAGGAGCAAATAGCTGCCTGTTTAGCACTTTTCCTACAGAGCCTAAAAAAGTATTGGGAAAATGTTTGAATACAGTGCATTATTAGAAGAAGTTTCTCCTTGATATACTAAAAATTTCATCTCGCAAAGGTTCTGATAAAATAGCCAGTATTTCTTTCTCATTTTCAGCAATACTATCAGAGTACTCAATCAAGCATTCAATGAATAATTTAACTCTTTACTGTAATTAGTATGACATTTAGTAATCTCGCATAAATTTGATAAAATGCACTAATTTTTCCCTTAGATCCACTGAATGATTATCATCCGACGTTAAGTTTCCAATACTTCCAACAGTATAAGCAAAAATAACACAGCAGAACACCATGCATATAATAGCATAAATTTTTTCACTTTAATTATAAGGCACCATGTCTCCATATCCCACTGAAGTCATAGTAGTTAAAGCCCAGTAAATAGTGTTCACGTATATTGTAAAAGAAGAACTATCTAATAAATTATTCCTCAGTAGTCAAGTATTAGGGTTATGTTTAGATTCTTCAAGACTGATATAAAACCAAATACACGAAAGTCAATGAGCCATTGTAAATGCCCCCACTGTAAGCTTTATGGAAGTAAAAATATTAGCTATGGCTACACTTGAAATGTACTCTTATAAATCGTATAAAATTTGCTATAGTTTGACTATTCTCAGTAGCTTCACTATCCTAAAAAGCTTTAAAAGACGGATTAATTGAGTTGCATTTGACGGCCCTTAAGAGAAAGTAAGAGGATTATTTCCGTTTATTGCCTCTATGATCTAAGGAATCGGTAAGATGGAAATTAAGTCGATGAAAAATCATTATTTTATATAACTTTTAGCTATAATCGCCTTATCATCAATCAATATTCCTCCGCTATAAATAGCTGTATTGAAAGACATGAAAATATCTAGTGTGAAAAAGATTGTAATGAGAAGATCGATTATATTTCATAGTAGCTATTCTTCTGGATCAAAGGCCAAAATGTAAGGTAATGTTAACCCTTAGAAAAATATCAAAATTATACTGAATATATCTCATATTAATTTAAAGTTATTCTCAGGATTAATAAATCAAGTATTATATATACCACTTTCTTATCTAGTTATGGGATAAAACTCCTCTCTTGTGAATGTTCTGTAAGAATTATCGAGAATACTTGAATAAAATTGTGAAGAATTTACGTAGTTACCTGGCTGTTTTTGAAATTTAAAGCTTAAATCGTATAATGAATTCTTTGACCACCAATTTTAATTCTTTAATACTTTATACATATTTTTATGAAAATGAACTAATTAAGTACTATGGAGGGGCCTGAAAGTTTCAGTGACGAGGAATACGAGTAGAATTCAACTCCTTTATCTACTAATCAAAATTTAGAGCAATTTCCCTAAGACTTTTCATTACAAAAATTAAATGATAATAGAAAAGACACATATCATATGCAAGGCAGTTTGTATTAAAGCTAAAATTTCAATACTCCTTAAGATTTATAGGAAAAACTAGATTAGTATGTAAGCTATATGAATAAAGGAAATGAAACTCCTAAAAGTTCTTTTTATTAAACTGGTAGTGAATTCAGTTAAAGAATAAGTGAATCTATCAATGAACCTGAATTACTGTAATAAGACAGTTTCTCTCTAATGACCACAGGTAGAACTTTTATCAATCATAAAAGTGTATAAGGGAATGTATTTGATAGGCTGTACTTATAGAAAAAAAGGCCATCTAAAAGCATTATTTGTAAAGACAATGAAGAAATCTAGCAAAAGGTATAAAAGAAGAGTAATGTTAATTATGGAGCTATGTTATATTTAAAAGGCATGAGAATGAAAGAATCTGTAGAGAGAAGAAATAAAACTATAAAAGCAGAAAATGAGAATAAAGAAATTTCTTAGTACTCCTTTAAGCCTTAACTAGAATAAAAGGGACCGAATTGTGCTCTAACAAGTTTCACTCCAGTAGAGGAAAGATTATTGCAGAAAGGTAATGAAAAATAACTGAAAATTAAAATATTAAGGGAGAAGCAGAAGGGATCTGAGCTGGGATAATGTACTTTTACACCACTGATTAACGATAACTAGCATGCAAGTAAAGATTCAACTGTTCCTAAATACTAAGAATTATATAAAGAAGCTGAATTACGGGAAAAAAGACGAAACACTTTATAAGAAGAGGCTTCAAGCCAATTTTCGTTTAAACCTTCAATAACTACTAAGTCATCAAAGCTTGACGGAACAAATTTCATGTAAAGGATCGACAGCTTTTAATAAGAATTTAACTAAAAGATGCAAAGGCTTAAAGAGAAATTAAATCCTACAGTTGATTAGAATACCGGACAACCATATTTTAAACCTTAGCTAATAAATCCTGTATAAAGGAATAGAGATGGAAATGTGTTCAATCATTTATACCTAGAAAAAGATAAAGCAGTAGAAAGAAAGGATGTTTTATAATCAAAATACGAGTCATAATATCAGCATAATAAAAATCACAAAAGTGATAAGATTTATAATGATTTTAAAATAAAGCAGTATGAAAATATATTTGATTTATTAGACCACGATAATGATGGATTAATATCTGCCGATTCTATAAGCATTGAAAATGTTGATTTAAAAGTACTAGAAATTTTACTGCCGCTGTTTGAGTATCTAGAGTAAGATTAAATTATTATTTCTAAACCACAATTTGTTGATTTAGTCATATAAATAAGCAAAAATTTAAGCATTGAAGAAAAAGCTTATTTAACTAGAAGGGAAAAACTGATTTAAGTAGAAAGTTATCAATTTAAGCCTAAGATTTCAGGTTACAGTAAATTAATTGCTGAGTCAAAACGCAAGGAAGGTGAAGACATATACAATAGAAATGTTAAGGAAAGAGAGTAGAGTATTTAGAGACTTTAAAATATGTCGGAGACACTTAAAAAGAAAGAAGAAGCTGAATGCACGTTTACTCCTAAGGTCATCGGGTTTAAAAAGTCTAAGCAAAGGCCTATTTTAAGATCTAAATATTAATGCAGTTTAAATCAATTATTATTTGTATTTTTATTATTACATATGAGTGGTATACTTATATCATTTTAGCACTTTTAGTGTTGGTGGGATCAAATTCGATTTTAATCCCAATGCAATTGAGCTGTTTTAATCATTTGTAATATTATTATACAATGTAATATTGGGAAAAAAGCAAGTGTCTAGTGCAAAACAGCGTTATGCATGTTTATCAATACGAAAATATGTTAAATAATTCCTACTTTTAATATTACCGAATAAATTATTTGAAAGATAATAAGTAATAAAAAATATATAGTTCTCTAATACATAATTCCTGTTGTCAATAAATTATATAAAGATAAAAGCTTTAACATACCTAATAATATCATTTTTATTTAATTTGAGTAAAACTACAAAAGCAATTAGGTTTATTTACGAAATTAGTTGATTCCTTTAAAAACAAACTATATGTAAATTTCTTCAAAGTAATCTTGCACTTTTAAATTTTGCCACATAAGTTATATAAATTAAACTTTCATGCTCCCTAAATACTGATTTAAATAGTACTAAAACTTCTGAACGGTCATTTTTCAAATTAAATTTTTAAAATGATATCTGATGCAGATAGCTTTTCCTTCTTAACTGAAGAAACAGATGAAGAGAATGCCTAAAATAGTACAAATGCAACAAAAAGTTTAGTTTATTCAAAAAACCGCCTTCCTCCTCCAAACCCGCTAATCCCTAAATAAATATAATAAATAGAGCACCCAAATACAGCTCATAGGATTCCGTTTTGGTAACTTTTAGACAGTAATTTGCCAGAATTGAAAGGACAACAAAAGCCTTATGAATAAAGTCCAACTGTTGATAAGTAAGACTTGCCCTTACCAGCACCTGGAGTAATGACTTTAAGAGGGGTGATGGAAACTACGACTATAGTATACAAAAGGACTAGAAGATTTCATGAAAACAATATTTCTCAGGGGTTTTATAATGCAAATCCATGTGACTTAAGCAAATTATTAAAAGCAAGATAGAATTCAAAGATTAGCATACCAAAACCAATCGTTAGAGATAATTTAGAGCCCTGGTATTAAAAATCAGGTGTATAAGATAATACGTTAATGTTCGAGTCACGATTTGAGTCTGGCAATCTTTCCCTGGCAGGTAAATTAAGTCGGTATGAGTATAATTTAGTATGCTAAAATGATACTAATTCTAGAGGACATACACAGTGATACTTTTATAAGGTAACTAATACGAGATGTTGCAATATTAAATTTAATATACTAAACTTTATCAAACCAGACTCTCTATACAACCAAGGCATGAAAGTTTCTATATACTCTTAATCTCACTTTGAAAAAACAGGAGAAGGATGATTTCGAGGAGGAGAGAATATTAAGTATTTTTGTAACGGAATTATAAGAGATCACATTGCAGGAAAGTTTTTCCATACTCTTTCTTTCAGTTACAAATTTGCATACAATAATGACACTGTATACTTTGCCCATAGCATCCCATACACCTACACCTAACTACTAAGAGAGCTAAATTCAATAGAACAAGACTAATAAAGGTAACAATTTATCCATAGAAAGGTCATGTGTAAAACCTTAGGAGGAAATAACTGTGATTAATTAACAATTACTAACAGAGGCTCAATAGAAGATAATTAATTTAAAAAGGGAGTTGTACTAAGTGCTAGAGTTCATCCTGGGGAGTCAGTAGGTTCATGGATGATGTAAGGAATTATAGAGTTCCTATTATCAGACGCTTTGGAGGCAGATTATCTAAGGTCTATGTATATTTTTAAAATTATACCAATGATGAATATTGACGGGGTTATTAACGGTAATTATAGATGCAGTTTAGTAGGCTCTGATTTAAATAGAAGATGGAAAAATCCCAATCAGCAGCTTCATCCTGTCATTTGGAACATGAAAAATATGATATATGAGTTCGGTAGGAGGCAACAATTAGAGTTAATATGCGATCTTCATGGACACTCTAGGAAAAAGAATATCTTTATGTATGGATGCGAAATGAAAGATTAACCTCATGCTTGCAGAATTTTCCCGTATATTCTAAGCAAAATTTCACCTAGTTTTGACTACTATAGCTGTAAATTTGGGGTTTAAAGGTCGAAAGAGTCTACTTTAAGAGTAACTTTATTTAAAGAGCTGTAAATTCCTAACATTTTTACCTTAGAAGCCTCGTTTTGTGGCGCTGATAAGGACCGTTATGAAAATTAGCACTTTAATACAGATATACTAAAAGAAATGGGAAGAGATCTTTGTTTAGCTTTGATCCCAAATGCTTATTCTAATTCCTCCATACCACCGACTCCGACTATAAAAAAGTAATTAAACAGACGTATAAATCAAGAGGGTCAACCTCTTGCATAAAAGACTACTAACCTTAGTAAAAGTACAACTAAATATTCGTAAATCAGCTCTAAATATAGATAGCTAAACAGGCAAATATTAATACAAGATATGCTAGATAATAATGAATTATTACAAATAGGAGCAGATGAGGACTCAAGCTCTGGATCCGACTCAGATCCCTCTGAAGATAATTTCGAATTAGAAGATGTTAAAAAGATCACTTAAATCAATGCTCCAAGGAAGAAATCAATATAACCACAAACAAAGAGACGATAAAGATACGCTAGAACTCTAAGTTAAGTTAGAAAGTAAAACAAAGAGCCTACTTAGTCTAACTAAACACCTGTAAGATAAACTACATAAAGACAAGAAGAATACAAGCCAAAAATAGTCATACAGACCAAAGGAATCAAAACATACTATAATAAAAAGGGTAAAAGAGTCCACGACTAAATCAGCTAAACTCCTACATCATTTTATCCTAAAATCTTGTTAATAAGAGCACAAATGTTAAGTGCTTCGGATAAAAGAGGAAGTGTATAGAGTAAACTGCATACTCCTGCATTTAATGACGAAAACTAGCAAAATGAAAATATCGCATAAAGCTTAAGAGATACAAATTTCAAGAAGTTTGTGAGAAGAAACAGAACTTAAAGCCCGTTTTCAGAGGTTAATAGAAGCTTAATACCAAGCAGCAAAAAAGTAAACAGTCATATACGAGGAACAAGCAATAATATAAAAATCCGTCAATAATATTAGAATATAATCTAAAATGGACAAGTCGAAGCTGGATAAGATAAGAGACTATGTGATGCACTTGAACAAAATAAAGTTTAATAAACTTGACCCGAGCTCATTAAGAGTTATGGAATTATAAAGGAAAAGAGGATTACTTCATATAGAAGAAGAAGTTAATATAAAACCCAGGCCAATCCCCCCACCTTCTAAGCATGTTTTATGACGTAAAAAACAGCATATATTCAATCCAGAGGGAATAATTGTGACATCATTACCAAAACAACAGTTTGGAAAACATAGAACATACAACAATGAAAAGAATTTTGTAAGAAATCATTTCTACGATAATCAAAATCCTAAAAAGGACTAAAATAAGCTATAATAAATTGAAAAAGAATTTAAAAGAGTAAATTTAGGTAACAAGCACCGTAAAACTTTCCATTCCAAAAAGCGAACAAGTTTAGACTAGGACTACCACATTTTTGACACAAAAGGAGGCCTTTTGATATGCAAGAAGCAACGCAGTGTTATAAGAAGCTATGACCTCCACTTGCAGGACTATATGCAAAACTATCAATAAGAGCAATCAAGCCACCAAAACTCCTCAATACAGTAAACCCTATAAATCCGCAGTAAATAAAAACAAAGTAAAATAAAATCAATTACTCAAAGACTATACAAACGTCCCAAACGCCCCTAAACCACCAAATCCCTGCAGCTTACCCAGCGCTACTCTGTCCTTTTAGAAGATTAATTAAAAATGGCAAGTTCAATAGATCAAGAAGTCTAAGAACTCACTAACACTGAAATCTAGAACAGAATATCAATGATGGACAACAACATCAGAGTAATGAAATCTGAGTGTTCTCGGTTAGACCACGAAAACCGCAACATAAAGGGCCGCGTAGACGAGAACAAGGAAAAAATCAAGCTAAACAAACAGCTTCCCTACCTTGTAAGCAACGTTATAGAGATCCTCGACCTAAGCGATGAGGAGGAAGACGATGAGATTTAAATAGAACAGACCAGAAAGGCAGTTTCTATTAAAACTTCTACTAGACAAACTGTATTTCTTCCAGTCCCCGGGCTAGTTGACCCTTCTACTCTAAAGCCAGGAGATCTCATAGGTGTAAACAAAGACTCGTACCTCATACTAGACACACTTCCCCCTGAGTACGACGCGAGGGTCAAAGCAATGGAATTAGACGAGAAACCTACAGAGGAGTACTCGGATGTAGGCGGATTGGACAAATAAATCGAGGAATTGATAGAAGCAATAGTGCTTCCAATGACACACAAGGAGAAGTTTGATTAGATTGGTATTAAGCCACCCAAGGGAGTCTTAATGTACGGCCCTCCTGGCACTGGGAAGACCTTAATGGCTAGGGCCTGTGCTGCGTAGACTAATGCAGCCTTCTTAAAGCTGGCTGGGCCGCAGTTGGTATAGATGTTTATAGGAGATGGGGCTAAGATGGTTAGGGATGCCTTTGCACTGGCAAAGGAGAAAGCACCTGCTATTATATTCATTGATGAGTTAGATGCTGTTGGAGCTAGAAGACATGACGCTGACTCAGCCGGGGGCCGAGAAGTATAAAGGACCATGCTTGAGTTGCTTAATTAGTTGGATGGGTTTGGGACGGATGACAGTATAAAAGTAATTGCTGCTACTAATAGACCTGATATACTAGACCCCGCCTTGTTGAGGTCAGGCAGGCTGGATAGGAAAATTGAGTTCCCTGAGCCTAATTTTGAGGCCAGAGTTAGGATTATGTAGATTCACTCCAGAAAGATGAACTATGATAAGGATAGTGTCAATTTTGAAGAGTTGGCCAGGAGTACTGAGGATTTTAATGGAGCTATGTTAAAGGCTATATGTGTCGAGGCCGGTATGATTGCGTTGAAGAGAGGAGGGACTATTATATAGCATGAGGACTACGTGGATGGTATTGCACATGTACAATCGAAGAAAAAGACTGCTCTTAATTACTATGCTTAGTTAATTTTAGATGTTTTTATTAGATAAGCAACTTTGCTTGGTCTAATGATCTCAAGGCTTGTAGCAGGTTTATTGCATTGGTTAGGATAGGAGTGTTGGATGGTCTGTTAAAGAGAGGTATGCTCCGCATTTACTCACAGTTTCATCGAAATTAGCCTAGTTCAGCTTCTTGGGAAAGCATTGGATTGGAGATTGTAAATATGTCGCATTGATCGGATATTATATCATCATCTGAGCTGTTTTACACGTCAAGGGAGTTATTTATTGGGGTAAAACCTAGATTTTTGTGATCTTGGAGGCACAAGGAAGCCATTCTTCTTAGTTTGTCGTCTTAGGAGGTTGGACGAGATGAAAATTCAGAGGAGTCTTTAGTTGAGGATGTGTTTTAGCGCTCTTTGTATAGAGATTGATTTGGTAGGGGGCTAGGGATTGGGGTTATGTAAGCTACTATTAGCTCTATGTAGCCTTGGCTTAAAGATAGGCTCAAATCGCTTCGGGTTTAGTAAGCTACTTTAGCGTCTTCGGGTACCCAATTAAGCATGTAAATGTCTGATATCGTATAAAACATTTCTTAGTTGTCTAACTAATGAGCTGGTAATTACTTTGCAGTACTTATGATATTATTTATAAAATCTGTTGATTATATTTCCTTGCCCTTTTCTAGTTTTTATATATCAGAGTAATAGCTAAATACTCATCTTTCTAATAAAATTTGCTTAAAATTATCATTTCTGACAAAAATTTCAATATAGATGGTAAGATAATTACTTAATCCGTTCTTAAGGATAGTCTTAAATTATCTACGAATATCTGAATAAATCGAATTGTTTTTAGTACTTGTTATGTCATCAAACTTTTGATCGTTAATTTTGTTATGCAATCTATTCTCTAGGATTGTATATGAGGATTAAATCAATATTTCAGTTATAATATCCTCTTAATTTACTTCGAAGAAAGTACTATTTTCCATTTATAAGATTTAGTGAAAAAGTATAATTTAAAATTGAAAAGGAGGGAAAAATCTATTAATAATATATTAAGCCATTATATGCAAAATTAGATTCATTAATATAAGTAAGATTGGAAAATATTTAGTAAACTTTGATTATAACCGTTTCAAAAATGCAGCTTACTGGGAAGTCAAAATAATTGATTATACTTTTATGACTATTAAGAGGAGTTATATATAGACAAATCAACATTAAACTGTATATCTACAATAAAAGTAGCCAATAATATATCACTTTTTAGAATTTCAAAAAATTGTTAGTTAAATATTTTCTAGACTTGATTGGCCAACACAAGTAGCTGGTGGCTTCCTTAATTATCATACCTTATAACCCAATGACTAACGTGAAAAGCAGAATTACTTAAAATTATTCAAGCATCCTTACGAAAAAGGGCTTCCTTTATCTCTCCCAAAGCTTGAAAGATATGTAATTTTATCCCAAGACACATACTCTCCTGATTAAATGTTACATGTAGTTAGATTTTTACTAATTAAAAACGTGTGAAATCCAACGAGGCCTGCAACCATTATGAAAAATAATGATAAAACTATAATAATCATTAATTTCGACCAATTGAGTAATATTGTCAATACAGCATCTTTTTCTACTTCGAAATTATATATAACTACAGCAATAGCTAATGCTAGTTCTGATAACTAAGCTCACAGGTATAAATAGAAAAAAAATCTGTTTTTCTCTCCAATACAAGTTCCCACCCAAGGGCAGTGGTGATCATGCATAGCAACACAGTAACTGCAAGTTTTACAGTGTTTTGCCCTTATAGGCTGGCTTTAATAACAAGCTATGCAGTATCTAGTTTCTATTAAAGCAGCAGTGTCTTCGGTTTATTATGGCTGAGTATCTTATAACTTATCATACTATTTACTTTAAACTACATTCTACATTTCTATTTCATTTTGTTAGCTTTAATTTGAGTCGCTTTAATCTTCATCTTAAAGATATTCATAATTCTTGCCTGGAACTTATGATGTGTTATGCTGTCTTGATGTTATAATTTCACTATTGTTAATTTAGCTTTAAAAGGTGGGATTTTAGCTACTAATAACATGCTCAATTTCTATAAGGGTGATGTATCCTGGGTTACGATGACTTACATTGATGTATAGTATAAAAGTCAGGAAAATAGATGCTATAAAGAATTGGACGAGCAGGTTATCATACTACTTATAAAAATTTGTTGCTATAGCTATTACTAATATTACGGAGGCATGAAAAATTCATTTTATATAAGGAGCACTAGATTCTGTATATAATTTACTATTGCAGTACATTTTTATTTTCAGTCTCTATGTACAGTTTGAAATTATTAACCCTTATATTTATATATTGCTTTATATTAACCAAAACATTAGTTTTATTGTCCAACTACTAAAATTTTGCATTATAAAATAATTTATATGAGTAATTTAGATTTAATAGACCAGGTTCTACAAGATCCAACTCAAGCTCCTAACCTCTTACCCTAAATACAAGAGAGCTTAAAAGAAGCTAATTTGAACTACTGTAAAGCTGTTATTTCAAAAATAAAGGCTCTAATAAAGAATAAAAGAGCAAGACCTTCTCATAAATTAATTGGATTAGAAATTTTAAACCTAGGAATGCAAACACACAACTAGAATTTCGTCAGCTTTACAGAGAGAAAAGTAATGTCCCGACTTACAATTATGGGCTCTCATATGAAACAATCTTAAAACCCAGACAGAGGACGTACATTATTTGCTAAGTAAGGCTAATTGTCAGAGGAGGAATCCTAAGCTTCTGCTGACTTCTTAAAGCACCTGTTAACTTATATAAAGGAGTGAGCATAATCGTTTCAGTAACGGTAGGATGGAAAACCTTCACTGTTTTGACTTTCTTATAAAAAACTTACAG
Organism: Condylostoma magnum; assembly: GCA_920105805.1. Taxonomy (NCBI): domain Eukaryota; phylum Ciliophora; class Heterotrichea; order Heterotrichida; family Condylostomatidae; genus Condylostoma; species Condylostoma magnum. The sequence goes on from CAKKTI010000027.1 coordinate 61,518, forward strand.
ATTAACATGTAAGATTTGATAATAGAGATATTGATTACTCATAAGTAGTGCAACCCAATGCTTTTTCACCTTATCCTGCTCGGTAGCCAAGGCAAGTTAAAAGAAGACCACGCTTGGATATAACTGAAGTTTAAAATACTATTCAGTTATTCAATGACTTAATATCACAAGGTAATGCTGATATGGATACTATTAAAGAACTAGGAGAGAAATTAAGTTAATGCTAGTCTTAAATGAACAGTACTATAGAAAATTTGATTAGTGCTGGAGAAGATGGCAGCATTTAATTATATTTAAGCATAAATGAAGAATTATAGATGGCTGTAGCAACTTATGTAAATCTTAAATAAAGCCAAAGGAATTCATCTAATGCTTTATAAAATAATAATTAATAAGTGATGGTTCTGTAGTAATAATTGGCTGAGAAAGAAATCATATATACTTAGTAAATCAACTAATTGCAATAAGAGAACTAACAGTTAAGATAACAACTATCCTAATAAGATCATAGTGATAAGAAACTGAAAAGAAAAATCAAATAATTATAAAAATAGTTGTAAGAATACAATCAATAGCTATAGAAACATAGAAAAGATTCCTCAGATGATATTATTCAAGTAAATAGACTCCCAGTAATGCAAAATCCACTAATAGAACTTTAGTAATTTTATACAAATCTAATTTATATTCTTTATCATTTTCAGTATCTACCTTATACTAATTAAACTTTTTGTTAAAGTAGATCAATCATAAACAGGATCAGTTTTAATCGCTCCTTTATTAATTGCTTTTCCTTTTTCTAATTTTTCAGATAAACTTGGTGGTACTCAAAAATTAAGCATAATCTAAAGTATTAAACTGCTTCTGTACTTTTCATAAAGCGGAAGTAAAAGTCTTTCAGGGAATTATAGGCTTTGAGTCAATAGCTACGCTCATTGAAATCTAAACTAAGTCGACTCTCCATCTTCTTTTTTGGGCAAAGTTTTAAAAAGTCATTTTAACAATATAAAAGAATTATAGTATTCATTAGTTACTAAATATTTAACGCCTGGTATAGATTCTTGCATAATTGATTCTAGGTTTATATGTAGAGTTTTTTAAGCTTTGAATGGTTATTTATTTTGATCTTGTAATACTTCTTTGTAAGGTTTGAATTAGTTTTATTGTTGCTAGGTATCTGTAGTTTTTATTTTTCTTTAGTTTATTGGTCTTGTATTGGTTTTTCCTTCATTAGTGCAGTGCTTTTCGTTTTATTATTCCTAAATGAATTCTAAAATAATACATAATAAGTTATAATTTCTATTAAACTTAGCTGCTATAGTGCTTTGCTACTTTCTTCTCTTATGTTTTTATCTTTTAAAACGGAGAAATTAAATTATACTTAAAGATTCTAGTTATATAACGAATTCCACTGTGTAAATTTTAACGTCTTTTCTAATCAGTCTCTTTATCAAAATCAATTATACTATTATAATACTACTACAAACAAGTTTTAATATTATTTTATAATGTTTTCTATAGCATTTTAGATTGATTTGATATATAAAATTCAATACTTTTTCTTAAATTAGCACAATCATTGGTATATTTTCTGCATGTAATCCTAAATCTTATAAAATAGTCATAAATTCTTTAATTATCTAGCTTTCTCGCAATTTCTATTAATCTAATCAATTAAGAATTCTAGACTCTGATTTTAAGTTAATATTTTCTATAAGCAATGTTTAATGTTCCAAATGCTCATTTTGTCTGGAACTTGATAATATTACTGATTTATTACTCTAGTGTTATAACTTTAAGATGAGATATTTCATCATATTAACTACTCCATTTCCATTGCTTAAAAGCTATTAACTTTCTATAATCTACATCCTTCTATAAATTTTTTATCAATTTTCTCATGCAACGATTCTTATTGGGTATAAATTTGTGTCTCGGAATCAAAACTTGGTTATTTTTAAGCTTTTAAAAGCATTTTTACATTTTTCTAGTATTTATTGTCTCTTTTATTTTACTAAGCATGTAAAATGAAAACTTTCAAATGTTTTAGTGTTTTGCTACCAATTTAATAAGACTTTGATACAATTTAAACCTTAGTTTTTGCTATATTAAGTGTTAGAAGTTTTTTATCTTTTATAGTTTTGCATAATCTATTTTATTATGAAATCTTACTTGATTGAATGAAATTGATATTTTCCTATTCACTCAGTCTTTTAAGTTATTAAGTGCTAGTTAAAGTAAATCGTTTACAAACTTTTACAATATTTCCTACTTAAATTTTGTAAAGGCTAAATTCCTCAACTACTTCTTATGTAAAATGACTAATCTAGTTACCTTTTTCCTCATATTATTCATCGTTTTCAATTAGGCTTTCGGTATCTAAAAAAACTTCATTTTAAGAAACCCTCTTACCCTTTTTCTATAAGCTTTATCAACAAATGACCCAATATTTTTTGCATTTACAGATTTACAATACCTCTCTAATATTTTCAGTCATCAAATACTTCTTTTATTATTAATAACCTTTTAAAGTACTTTCTTCAATTTATGAATAGCATCAACCTTAGGTGTTTCTATTATCGTATCAGCTTTAATAGGAGAAAGAGTTAAAGATTCATTGAATTAAATCTAAAGCATGCTTTCTTCACCAAAAATAACCTATCTATGCATATTCCTTGGTTTAGTTTCTGGACTCATTATATCCGTATCACTTTCTACAATATCAATACTCAAGTACTTTTTAGGGTTCTGAATATACACAAAGTTTTAAAAGGGCCTTGGAGTCTCTATCTCATCAACATCGCTTTAATTAGTCTAGAGAATCTGGAATTGTTTATCAGGGCTATTCTAATTTGACTATAAAACAGTTAATTTGCTATCCAAAAGGTAACAGATTTCCTTAGAAAACGAATTTTCCTTAAAGCTAATTTCAGCGTATCTGTCTCTTGGTGGTGAAGATTTATTTATTATATGATTACTAAAGATGTTAGTTTGTGTAGAGATACTATTGGTCATTGAGTTAAGTCTTGAGTTTAATTGTATAGAGCTTATAAGGCTTTGATCTGGGCTTTTACTATATTTCAGTAAAACATTCCGTTTTCAAATTCTAAAATGCTTTTTCATAAATAATTCTATTCTATCATTTAATAATATAGTTGCATCTAGCTTATATTCTGGTATTTTACCCTAATTATTTACATTAGAGTAAATTTTCAGTAGTTCTTAGGTGGTATTAGGAATTTAAGGAACTCTTCTATAGAAATTTGAGTTTTGAAATTCAGGATAGTTATGTATATTCATTATACTTCTTTTAATAACTTTTTAGGATGCTTGAAGTGAACTTGTACGCTTTTTGTGAAGAGATTTTCGTGCTTCTTATACTAGTTAGATAATATCCTATACATTTGTTGTCTTTCCCATCATTTTTAAATTTTTGAAAAGAGTTGGTAAAATGTAATTTTGATTTAAAGTTGTAATTTTATGTATATAAAGTTTGATCTAGTAATAACTTATTGTGCATTTAGTGTAAAATTCACTAGTAAGTTTGTATTAATATTTAGCAAAGACACATATCATAGCTAGTTTTATTGTAATTTAAGACCTATTTTACTTATGCTTACACATAAAATACCTATGATAACTAAGCATGAAGCTTAAAAACAAAATATATACTAAAATTACTTAATTACTTTTATTATTCCCCAGCAATACTCTAAACCCTGCTAAATATCGATTTGTTTCTTAGTTATTATGACATTATATCTAAATACGAAAGTCATTAAACATTATAATCAGTTAATTATCACATTTCCTAATTCTTCCAATGAGTTTAACATTTTATTATATTACAATATTCCCTGTTTATAATTCCTTTACTTAAATATCATAACTGGGAGTATTTAGAGTATAATGCTGACAATTCGGTGTTATCAAAAATATTCTTTAAGTGAATCCTTCGTTATTTAAGTTAATAAAGAATACTTTAGGTTTCAGCATGTAAAAGATTAGCTGGTCATACAACTCAGCAGCTATATCATCAGATTAAATCCCAACAGAGAAGCTGGCCTCTTGCTTATTGATACAGAATTTATTTTCTATATCAGAAATATACATTAACCTACGCTCATACTTCATTAATCGTTGTTAAATATGATCTAACTTACACTACTCAAATTAGTTTGTTTTTTAATCACTATATAGTATTTATTCTTCCTAGTATGATTTAGGAGAGCAAGGAGTTGTATAACATTCAGTTGCAGTTGTGCTATCTTATATAAACATTTTTAATTAAACTTTAATTGTAGAGATACACCTACTGAATATCTAGATATAATTAACTAATACAAAAGTTCTTTAATTTAAAACACATAGTCATATATAAAAATAAGTTAGTAATGCTTGAGGAACTAAAAAGTACAGTAGTCACATTAGATTTCGAACGATTTGAGGAGATAATTAAATCCACTGATTAGGACTTATGGAGTATCAATGACTTGAACAACCGAAATATCTTCCATGAACTTTCCTTTATCTTCATTAGGGAGAACAGGGCTAAGTAATTTTTAGATATTTTTGTATAATAGTTCAAAAGTCGATACCAACAGTCCTAATAGCTAAGTATGTGCATAGATGCTCAAGACTTACATGAATAAAGAACTCCTATTCACTGAGC
>CAKKTI010000027.1:66289-100989 GCA_920105805.1 Condylostoma magnum
TGTATAATAGTTCAAAAGTCGATACCAACAGTCCTAATAGCTAAGTATGTGCATAGATGCTCAAGACTTACATGAATAAAGAACTCCTATTCACTGAGCTGTCTTAAATAATAAAAGGATTTTGCTTAAATCCCTTATAAACTATGGAGCTGATTTAACTAAATTAGATATAGAAGGATAATCTGTTGTACATTTAGCTGCTAGTACAGGGAATGTGATCATTTTAACTAAATTAATACTTTTATACAGACTACCGTATGACGATGTGGATTTATAAGGCAATTTACCTTTACATATTGCTTGTTTATAAGGCCATGATTTTGCAGCTTATCTTCTACTTGCTTGGACTATTTAAATAGACGTTAAGAACAATTAAGGATATACACCTTTGCATCTTTCTACTATTGCTAAGAGTTATAGAATAATAAGATGTCTTTTGATAAGAGGAGCAGATAGAGACATCGTAAATTGGTAAAACTAGAAGCCAATAGATACAGCAGTTAATGAAAACGCATCAGAAATTATAATTTCCTTACTTAAAAAACCTACCTTCATGCAAAAGTTTAACCCTATAAAGCCTCCTATCCAGAAAGCTAATTCAAACTATGTGCAAATGGTAATATATATGGTCCTATACATCATAAGATTTATAATAATATTCATGGCAATAGTTCCAAATGTAGGTAAAGCACTAGGAGTGTTCTCCCTTTTAATCTTTCTTTTATGCATAATTATGTACTTATGAGCATTTTTAAAAGATCCTGGATATTTAACAGTAAAGCAATAATCGCTATATAAGCTATACAAAACTTATTAACCTGAGTACGTTTGCCCTAATTGTGAAATAAAGCGTGACCGTGATACAAAGCATTGCTAATACTGCAATCGTTGTGTAGATAAGTTTGATCACCACTGCCCGTGAATACATAACTGCGTTGGGAGCTAAAATCACTTAATTTTCTTCGTATTTTTAATAGTCTTAGAAACAGATTTCCTGTATCACTCGATTTTAGGAATTGTAGTATTGATTCATGAAAGTGATGATCCTATATTCACAGATGTTTTCCCAGACCAAATTCATAACCATGCAAAGGCAGTAGGATATACTCTCTGTATATTTTGCGGAATTTGCTTTGCACTCATTTTACCTCTACTATTAGTTTAATGTGGTAATATATGCAGATAAACCACGACGTTTTAAAGGTTTGCAAATAGACAAAGATCCAGCCAGGACGGGGGCAGTTCTTTACTAAATAATTAAGACAGTACAATCCACATGCTGAATCAGCTGACCACAGAGTCATATGGACGTCAAAGCATTGAGGTAAAAAGAAAGCTATGCTGCTACTTCACAGAATCAGAGGAAAGTGAAATGAGATCTGTTAATAACTAAATTGATTAAAATTTATACCAAAACTATTAGAATTAAATAACTAACAGCCATCATAACCCCTATATCAGGTTTACTATCCAGGTCCTAAATTTCAAAAAATATAACTCTTCCACAATCCGCTGTTTATATAAAACTTGAATAGTACTATTACAAATCAACCCAATAATTTCAATATTCCCAGCTAACTTCCTCATCTTCCTCACAAAGTTATCATAATTCTTCAAAAACTTCAGAGCCAATGCCAGGTCTGCAATATGCAAAGCCATCAAACCCACACTCACAAGGCATTTTATCACCGTTGACCATTACACAATCTGAGTCATCAGTGCATCTATAGGGATGAAGCTACCCATTTGCAAGCATATTGCCCTCGGGTCTTGGATCACATACTTTGTCACCCTTTTCCTCTACTTGATTATCTTCTTGCTTTTCTACGCATTAAATTGCTATAGCTTATTCAGTTGAAATTGATGTTTAAAATTATTGTAATACATTTTAGGACAAGCAACCTTTGTCTTCAGCACAACCGTTTTCATTTACTTATAAATCTCCTGAGCCTTAGAAATTAATACAGACACCTGGTTCTAAGTCATCACAGCTTATTTTAGGGCATTCTAAAGATAAAGCAAGATTTAACAAAAGGAACATCTTTTATAATTTTAGCTTGATATTAAAGGATTTTAGTTAATAAAGTTGTTTATTAATGTAGAGGATTGCATTATTGAGTTGATGTATTTTCTATAAGCCTAGATTATTGATAGACATATAGATTTAACTTAAAGTTTATGCAAATTTTATGACCTAGCTCAAATAGGTAATGCTTAAAGGATTATAGCTAATACACCGAAAGCTTATAAATAATAAAAGTATTGATGCTAATTGATAATAGTCATGATTAAACAACTAGAAATTATAGGTTACTTTTAAAACTAGTTTTGAGTTATTTTAGAATATTATTATATTGAAGCTTATTATATGTCATTCTATTTCTCATAGTTAGGCTGCATGTCAAAAATTATTAGTATAGTATTTGGGGGACTAAACTCAAGCTTTACTTCCTTTGCAATATAATTAAAATTATGAAATTTAAATACAATGCTTTAAACTTGTTGGTATAGTTATGATATTGAGCAAAATAATTATACTTTGCTATAGAACTTCACCTTGAATCGAATATATTACATATAAGAAGTAATTATTTGAAGCAAAATACAATATGCAACATAGTAATATTGTGTATAATATCTAATAAACTTATAATTATTCTCTAATTTAGATTTCTTTAGGTGCCTGAGCTAATACATATTGTTTTAGAATTAGTATATTACTACTTGTATTGAAAGTTGACTTTAATAAAGATGTTTTCATTCTAAAGTTTTTAATATCTATTGTAAAGTTATCTTTTACCATGCAATTCAATTATTCAATATATCAAATTATTAGTTTTTAATTACGAAATATTAGCTTCAAAAATATGTATTTTTAACTGTCAGAGAAGGTAGAATCAAACTTTTTATCAGCTTAATACCATTGTAATTCAAATAGTATACCGAACATATATGCATATTTACTTTCTCTGTATATAATTTACAAATGGGTTTACAATAATAAAATATACTAAAAACTTTCTCAAGTCCCCTTCTATCAAAAGCGAATCTAGTTAAAAATTCAACTTTATCAAACGATAATCTCAAGCTTCAATTCTCAAAACTTCATATCCCATTATATCATCTTTCAATTGCAATATTGATAAGACAAAAGGAATCAATGTCTTACAGTGAAATTTTCATAAAGGCATTGAAATACTTTAGAGATTTTATAGAAATAACTTAAAATATAGGTAATAATAGAATTTGTAATGAAGATTGAAGGATACCAGAGTATTTCTAACTAATGACAATTAATGGAATACAATTAGTAGACATACTATAACTCCACAATAATTCAAGAAGAGGACTCATTGGGAATAGTATAAAAGCGCTTTAATATTAAGTAAAATTGAATTAGATATTAAAATAAACCAAAGACTTAGGAAATTTACCAAAATAACCAACTTATTTAATATAAAATTTAAATGAAGTATGCAGTATATCTATTCAAGATAATACAGTTGTTATTGGAAGTAGTGATTAAACTGTATAAATTTTAGACTTATAAAATTAAAACAACAAAAGAGAGATTGGAAGACATAATGATTGGGTATCAAGTGTATGTATTCAAGGCAATACAGTCATAAGTGGTAGTGAAGATAGAATCATATGATTTTGAGACCTATAAAATCCTAAAAACAATAGAGAGATTGGAAGGCATTCAAGCGACGTATTAAGTATATGCATTGAAGGTAATAATGTGATCAGTGGTAGTGATGATATTAATGTATGTCTTTGAGACTTATCAGATCCAAACAACAATAGAGTAATTTGAAGAAACAATCATATGCTATTTAGTGTGTGTATTTAATGTAATATTGTTGTAGGCGGAGGGGAAGATGAGACAATATGACTTTAGGATTTATAAAATCCAAGTATTAATAAAGAGATTGGAAGACATACTAATAAGGTAAGTTGTGTATGCATTGAAGGCAACATTATCATAAGTGGAAGTGATGATAAAACTATTCAGCTTTGGGACTTATCAGATGAAAATAACAATAAAATAATTGGAAGACATAGGAAAGAGATAAACAGTGTATGTATTAAAGATAGCAAGGTGATTAGTGCAAGCAATGATAAAACTGTATGACTTTGGGACTTGTAAAATCCAAACAATAATTAAATCCTATTCAAATCTGAAAATTTTATTACAGCTTTGACTTTAAGGAATAAAATTATCATAATTGGAGAAGTTGATAGTGATAATAAATCTAATATAATATACTGGAGTTTAACATAGTAGAATTAGATAAGAAATTATGTTTATCAAGCTAGTATCTATTATTAGTCGTATACTAGTATCATCTTTATACGAATCGCTTAATCATATCGTTTTTTTCATTATTATTATCCGATTCAAAACATTAATACTTATACATTATACTATCATATTAATTTGTGATGTTGCATTGTTAGCTATAAGTTACTAAAATTATAAATTTATTGTGTATTTTTAAATAAAAGAGATAGATTAGTATACAAATAACTTCTATATATTTTATTATATACTATTTATAAGAGTGAAAGTATACCAAAATTACTACTTAAACTAGTAAATAAAATAACATTTAACTTATCATACTACTAATTCCAACAAAATTCTATATTTAAACTTATATTCATTCAAACTTTCTACTTCTTTTCTTTTTATAATTATTCTTCTTTGCTTTAACATGTTTTTCTGCTCTCCTCCTTTCCCTCTTCTCCTATCTTTACTTCTTAGCATCTTAGATTGACTAATACAACTTATTTCCCGGATCAAATCCAACTCCAGTGGTTTTAACTCCTCTTTCCTCCTTCTTAATAAAATCAAATTCTCCAGTTCTCTATGTTAATTTCTTATATTCATTTTGACTAATTCCTCGTTTCCTCTATATTTTTCCTTCCAAGGCTTCTTCTATACATTACTAGTCTTATTCCCTAATTCTCCGCATCTCTTCATCTAATCCTTCCCTTTCTACCCCTGCTTCTCCCCGAATCCACCAATCTCTTGATTTCCATCTTCCTCCAGAGTCTAAAAAGCCTATCTTCACACTTGCCCCTAAATAGCATTCTCTCTCCTTATACGGCATTTGCTTTACATCCTCCCAGGCAAACAGTCCTCTTCCTCCTCTATTCCCTTCTCGTATTGGATTCATTTTAACTAAAAATGTTTAATGTCTAAGCTTCAATAATGTCTTCGGTCATCTGAGTACTCCCATCTGACATTTCTCAGTACTTTTTAAGCTTCTTCACTTGCTTTCCTTCCTCTACACCTGATCTGACTTCGCAGGTCATCTTCACAGCTCCTTCCAGCCACTCTCCAACCTCCGGCACAGTAGGAATCTCTCCTTCCGGTTCTTGAATCTCAGGTGCTGAGTTATCCTCACTGAAATCTCCTGCAAAAATAATTGCAACCATTGACTTGTACTGGGTATGAGGCCCAGATCCGATTCCAACACATGCAAATTTCTTATTCATAATTGCATTTCTATGAGGTCTAGTGGGCAAACCATCATCCACTATAAAAGAACAAACTACTTCAAATCCTGTGACACTGCCATAATCAAGTGCCTCAGCCAGAGCTTCACTCCACTTGCCAAACCGTTCAACTCTTTCTTAAAAGCGACTCTCATCACTGGCAATATGACCTATGATTCCCTTAGAGCCTGTATCGTTGACTAGAAATTGTGCAGCTCGGCTTAGGCCATCTGAGTAGTTTAGAGAGTCTATTGGCTGTTACTCACGTAGGAAATTAATTGCTTCAATACATGCTTCTTTACCTTCACGAGTTATCAGAGGAACTGCGTTGGGGCGATGTAAGGCGTTATTTGCTTTATATTGTTCTAGATATTTTTCCATGTCATCAGCAAAACTAGAAGGGTGAGTCCTTGCCCGTGTTAACTCGTGGAATACGTCTATTGATAGATTTGAGAAAGTAGTCATTTTATTATTACCATTTATTTAGAGAAATTAAAAGGATGTTTTGTGAAAGTTTTTTATTGCAGATTTATGGGTGGTTGTATAATAGAAGAAAAATGGGAGGTTTAGAGAAAATTATATTAGAAATGCGCAAATTCAGCGTTTTAAAGGTTGAGTATGATATTTGGAATATAATTATTCAGTATGCTTGATATAGAAGTCTTTATTTAGTAATAGTATTATTACTAGACCAGCATAAACACAGGAATTCATAATCTACTATATAGATGTGTCTATGTGATACAGTGATTCTTCATTTAATAAGATTTAACAGTACATATATGTAGCTATTATCATAATTTTTAGCTTTTAATAAACAATGTTAATTTATAAATAAATTATGGTACTGAATGAATTTATTGTTTAGATGCATCATAATTTTTCAACATTGTGCTCGTATTTTGGGTAATTAGCAATTCTATAGATATTCTTAAACTATAGCATTCAGCAAAACGATTTAACTTAGATTAATTTTGTGATTTTACTTCATAATACATTATTGTAGGCTAAATTATTCATTATGCATATTAAAACCAAAAAACTATTATATGCATTGCTTCTATGGTTAAACATATATAACGCTGTATAAGTGATCAGTTAATAGTGTTAATTAAATATAAGTTACTTTCCTGATTTTATATAAGCATTGTTAATTATAAAACCTATGAAAGTAATATACTTTTTATTGAACTTTCCTTAATCTTTATTTGATAACCTTGTTACTCCAATATACTAAGCATTTATTCACATTCTAGCTGGTTTTATCTTCACTCAAACTTGAAAAAAGTCTTATTTAGATCTACTTATTAAACTCATACTAATAAATCTTACTTGAGCTCTATTAAATATAAAAATGGGCTTCACAAAATCAAAGTCGATTTAAATTAATATCAAATAGCAGTCTTAATTAATTAATAAGAACAGCTATTTACTTACATCTCCTTTTCTCCCAAAATTAGCCTAATCAAATATGTAAACTAATATGGAAGATTAATACAATCAAAACATTGAAGATTTTTTCCCTAATATAAGTTTCTTTTATCCCTAATTTCTACCTATTCCTCCCTTTTATCCGATCTCCTTTGACTTGCAGCCTGAGTGCAATTAAAGTATTTAACAAGAATAGACATAGGAAGCTCCAAAGACAAAACAAAAGAAATAAAAGCAGCCAAAGCGTCGTAAAAGAAAAGCCTAAAAAAGTCGCATCTTCCGCTGTAAAGTTTAACAGTGCGCAAAAATATTTTCTGATAATTCTAAATTAAAAAGACACTACCTGGTACATTCAGGGGAAAAGCCCCATCAATGCAATATATGCTAAAAAAGTTTCTCCCTAGATTTTAATCTTAGAACTCACATGCGAGTTCATACGGGAGAAAAACCATACTCATGCTCATTTTAAGGATGTTTTAAAAGCTTTACTTAGTCCAGTAATCTAAGTGCACACTGAAAGACTCATTTTAAGCAAAACAGTGAAGGTAATCTAGATGTTGAAAAAGTTAAAAAGAAGTAAAAAGCTAAAAAGACTGTTTCGCACAATAAAAAGCCTAAAATTTAAAAGGTGAAGGAATCTGGCTTATAGAATGAGCTTTTATAGGATGCTGATCAATACTAGAATTGTTTTGATGAGACTTACAACCCATTTTATTGGAACCTTAACTTTCCATATAGCTAGAATAAAATATGGTAGAAAAAACAATCTTTTTATTATTGCTTTAAACAAATAAGCCTCTATTGTATATTAGGCCGATTATATCGCATAATGAATACACAAATTTAGATAAATTAGCTCTAAAAGTAGTGTAAAATATTGAACTATTAACTCATTAATAATTATAGTATTAAATAAGGCACTTTAAATGGAAAATATTTTCATAAAGATCTAAAGACAATGTTATTAAATTAGTTCAAATGTTTATTTTACTATAATGTATTAAAAGATGAATTGTATAATTATCATATCTGATAAAAGATGACATAACAGAAGTAAAATTTAGCGTAGTTTATGCAATGTATAGAATAATCTTATAGCCAAATACATAAATTGCTACAACATATTTTATAAATGATAAAACAATTAATTAAATACCTCTGATCTAACCCTCCGTTAAATACAATCTCTTAAGTCCTTAAATCAATATAAAAACTTTTTAAAATGTCTACTAAACATCTTAAAAAACATTGAAATATTATATAAACTTAAATGGAAGAAATAGACAATCTTAGCCCCAGCTCCACCTGCTCTGACCTAGGAGACGCCTTCAGATTTTCTCTAAAATATTAAACAAAGCCTCCTCCCCCAGCAAATGTGCTTAATTTTTCCTAGGTCTCGTCAATGGCTACATCTCGCAGAATTTCGTTTGATAAGTCAATACCAGACGAGCATGAGTGTCTAGATGAAGAGATTGATCATCTATTGCAATCTCTAAGCCTATTAGTAGCTTAACAAAACCAAACATATTAACTTCCAGAAAACTATAAAAGCTGGTCAAGTTTCGATAAAGTAAAGCTAGCTTAAAATATACTAGGCCATTATAGTATGAAGAAATTTGAATCATATTTCTAGAATCTAAGCACCTAGTCTTCTCCTGTAAGAGATGATAATGAGACAATATCAGTGAAGTGTATATAAGGTGAGGAAGATGTTATATAAAAGCTGCTTAATAGTGAGAACTCAGGGGCCTTTTTATTACCTGAGTAAGTTTAGTAGCTAAATGCTTTGCTAATTGGAGCTGTGAGAGACTCTCCTAGTAGATAAGCTGAGAAGAAATATCAGTAACTACAATAACAGCATGAAGAAACTATTAATCTGTTGGTTCAAAATCGGTCAAAATTAAGAGAAAAGTTGAAAGATAATGAAAAACTTATTCATAGTTTAAAAAGTATTAAATCATAGTAAATTTTATACAGAAATTTAGTATATGAGTAGTATGTTTAAAGTTTGGAAAAGTAGCTTGAAGAGTCCTTAATGCAGTTTTATTAGGAGTAAAATTAGTATAATGAAGCGAGAAATGAGGTTAAAGAACTAAGATTGGTATGCAAATAATTATTAGCATCTCCTAATAGAGATTTACCTGATTTATCTCACAGGGAGAATTTAGAGTATCTAGATAAGCTTAACTCAATAAGTGAGAGATAATTATAATCAAGTTCAGACGTAAGCCTTTTGGAAGATAAGACAACAACTTATGAATCATAAATTTGATAATAATTTTTACTATACTTTCCATACATTTATTTAAACTTAATTTATTAGCATTCTATACTATATTTTTTATCATAAGGGAATAATTAATAGGCTTGATGTATTTTCCTATAGGTTGCATTATAATAGACGCTTATCTTTATTACTGCAACCTATATTTGCTACCTTTTGTACTGGAATAAGGAGGAGGAGAAACTGGAGATTTCTTTATATTAGGAAACTCTTTCATTTCATTAGGCTAGGATCTTGTCTATCGCTTATAACTTGATTGTTTTATTATTCTAGTTTACTGATTTGAGATCTTTTGTTTTCTTGCATTTCTCTATTGTTCAACTACATTTGATGAGTTTTCATAGGGAAGCTATCTATGCAGAATATTACCAGTTCCCTTAGATAAGCCCTAAATTCTCTCTAAAATTTAATCATAGTATTGGTTACACCCGGCTCTGTATATAAGATCAAATCCTCCCAAGTTTCTCCTTTCATATACATCACGTCTCTTTTGTTCTTGCTATTTAGTAAACTCTTTCTTATGTAGATATTATGAATAAGTTTGGCCTGAACGACTAACCATTTAGTCATGCATAGCTTTATAATACTTTGCTCTATTTCTTCTGTTTAAGTTAATCAAATTCAATGCATCTTTTATAACAGACTCTTTTACTCTTTCATCAAGAGGAGTATCTGCCGTAAAGCTTGGAGTGTGATTGACTTCCAGAAGAAAAGGTTTAAATTAAGAGTTGATTATAATATCAAAGCCTAAAATCTCAAAACAAATAGAATTAGTTAATTCATTTCCTTAAGCAGACTTATAGATATGTGATAAGTGTGGCTAAGCTGTTAATAAAGTTTTAATGATTAAGTCTTTTATCTATTCTCACAACCTCTGTGTATTTTATCCCTCATCATATAACTACTGCAATACAGACTATAAACACCGCTTATGTCCTGTATTTGTGTCTTAATCACTTTGATTGAATATAAAATTAGCATCATTTTTATTTATTGCATAGTTAGTTAAATGACTGCATATATCATTAAGGTTCTTGGGAGTAGGAGTTTGGTATTCATGTGTTGCAAATCTCACTAATCCTTCTTTATGCAAAAAAATCCTTAAAGGATCGCATCCTGTTACAAGTACATAAATTCTAAAATCAAATTTTAAATTGTCTATCAAATAAGGACGAGCTAGATAGCGCTGTACAACACACTTTTCTGGGATTTCTTGAAATTTTCTAGTTAAAAATATTCCTCTTCCTTAGCAACTTGCTTCTGGTTTTACAATAAATGTTTTAGCTTGTTTACTATTAAACTATTATCTAAGCTTTATTCCGTCTCTTGGTAATATTCATGTATCAGGAAAGAAATCAAATTCTTCCGTTAAATGTCTCTTAATATCATTAAGGTTTTTCCCTAAGTAGTCTTTTCTAGATATAATATACATCCCTGGAAAGTGATTGATTCTTTGATAGGATTTAAGAGATTGTAGTATTTCAGGAGTAACACCGGAATCCATTCAATACAAGTCAGCTTTTTATGATTGGTTTCTAACAATATATCAATTGAAGTCCTTTTGTATTATTCTTGTAATAATTTCATACTAGGTTTATATAAGATTTACGACAATCTAGTTTTTAGGCATTTTATTAATATACAGGAACTAGAAATGGAGAATACGATGCTATACGATGAAATAGACATACTAGTGTTTGGAGAGGGATAAGACTAGTTTATTTTACGAATGTTTTCCAATGAGCCTAATTCATACATATTGAACTAATATGCCGGTATAAAAAGAATTACAAGAGTTATATCAACTGAGAAACTTTGGCTACATTTCAACTTTATTTTTGTGCCTTAGGATTTAGAATAACCTTAGCTTTTATAATTAGTCAGAGGATAAGTGTACTAATACATTGTGACTTATCTAGGAAATGATGTTAACTCATATCAATAAGCTACAGAATTGTTTGAAAACTTAAAGCAGCAAAAGTTTAATCCACCCGAGTATTATTATCATGCAAGACTACTAAACACTAAGAAAGACTTTTGAAATGATAAGCTGCATATAATCTCTTAAATTCTATCATAGAACTAAAACATCACAATTGGACTTGGATTAATGGCAGCTTTGGTAAACGAGGGTAAATCCACTAAAAAACTAATAAAGCCTAGATCGGAGAATCTTAAATAAACCAGATTTGTGTGTAAGAGTAATAGTAATACTTATAAGAAGGAAAAGGATAAAATTTATACTTGAATATTTCAAAATTACCGGAGGAAGAACTCAAGACTGCCTATTACTAAAGATCAGTTATAAGAGTTAAAGTCAGCTTTAAGCATAGACTATTCATCATCAGATTGTTCATTATTATGATTTAGTTAAATAATTAAGAATAAATGGAAATTGATAACAGTGCTGAGGAAAATGTTTAAGGCTAAGAGGAGCTAAGATAGGAGTAAAATGAAGAAGAAATGTTTAATGATATAGTAAAAGTGTTTTAATTAGAGTAGGAAATATAAAACATTAAAAATTTTCAGCTGTTACAAGAGGAAATGGTGAATATAAGGAAATAAGGGTAATATTTAATCAGTCCTATCAATAAAGAATTAGTAAAGGAAGTAATTACTAAGTATCAAGATGAATAAGATATATAAGAAGATGAACAAGAATTATAAGAAGATGAGTAAGACTTATAAGAAGAAGATAATTATTCAGAAGTTGTATCAGATTATAATATTGAGGAAATATCTAAAGAAATTATTCTTGATCTAATAAATAACCTTTAATTAGCGGATAAGCAGAAGAAAATTGTTATAAATATATAAAGAGATAAAAAGGTAATTTAAAAGGAATATGTTGTTCAAAATCCTAATCACCCGTTAATTGTATATATTCTTAAGAATTCATAAGATATTTAGAAAGAAATTAAAAAATATACTTATGTACAGTGCTTAGATTAAATAGTTAGGAAATGTGGCTTTGTATTTAATCAACAAAACAGATAAGACTTCTAAAACTTTTCATTGAAATAGAACAATGAACACAGCTATAATAAGTTTAAATAAATAGTCGATGGTTGAATAACTGCACAAAATCCTTAATTTGAAAAGGCAACTGTAGATATAGTGGCATAACTGTAAAACACTTTAAGCGAGTATAGATAATTAAGAGAAATGAAGCTTATATAAGGTGATGATGTTACCTTATTAGACAATTTCATAAAAACTATCGAATAACAGATAAAAGGTGCCAAATAAGGACAGTAAAGGAGATAAGCTCAGAGAGATGATATCAATTATGCTTAAGCAATTGAAGAGATTTTCGATTTTTATGCAAAGCAGTAATCAATGGTAGGAAGAACAGCTACATTTGAAGAAATATAGCACCGTTATACGAAGTTATCATTAGCTAAGTTCAGTAAATTTTGCAAGGATTTTAACTTAGCCTAACAAAATCCTAATTAAACCGAATTATTATCAAGAGACTAAATAAAACAAATCTTTATATCAAATTCAGAATTATAAAAAACAATGAACCTAGAAAGATTCTAATCAGCTTTGCAATAGATCACTGAAATTTTCTTTCCACAAGAAAATGAATAAAAATTGTTTCTGCTTTATAAAAAAATGAATATTAACAAAAGAAAATAATTTAGGGCATAGTTAAAAGGCTTTGGAAATCCCTTTTAAACATCAGCCCCTATAGAAAAACGAGATAATTCAAACTATCGCTTTAAAATCTCAAAAAAGAAGTAAGAAAAATTGTAAAACTGAAGATTAACTAAGAAAAATGCAAATAGTCAATTATTATAGCCTCATTTAAGATATAATTCCACAGGTAAACGCATTAAACAGAACTAATCTATTTCATACTAGCCTTAGAATATTAGCTTATTCCAGCAAAAGCGATAGTAAAGTTAAAAGCCTTAAAAGTTTTTTACCATTAAAACAATAGGCCAGGCAAATCTTTAGTAGTTAAAAGACTCCGATAATGAATTTGACCTTTCTTAGTTAATAGCCGATGACTCTGATGAAGAAACTACCTTAAAAAACGATTATCCAATGACACAGCAATTAAAACAGAATTCTGAAAAAATATATAAGAAGACAGTTACTCCGGGAAGTAATCATTCCTTGTAAAATATCAATAATGGAATGTATGCACGAAGAGCAATCCCAAGAAAAGAGAACATTTTTGCATAAAGAAAAGGTAAGTACTTAAGCAAAGAGGATGAGGATGAGTACAAACTAGAGTAAGGTATTAGATATATTGATAGATAACTACAGCGGGGAAGAAGAATTGCTGATAAATTCCAGAGAAGGGCTCATATTTAGTTAGATAACATGATAAATTCTAAAAAAGATGTTGATTGTAGTTTTGCTAAACTTTGTTGCAGAAGGAAAATTTGCGTTCGGATCATGTCCGGAATCACCAGCTGCTTAAAATTTTGACCTAAATCGATATTTAGGCAAATGATACGAAATTGTAAGAAGTAAAGACTTTCCATTTGAAATAGGAAAATGTGCTGAGGCTGACTATGATATCAATTCTGAAGGAGAATTTGTATTGTATCACTCAGAGCTAAGTCCAGAGAAGTAAAGAAAAGGTAAGCATGGATATGGATATTGCGAATAATATTTAGGATAATGTTGGATTTATTTTAAGTGGTTTCAGCCCTATTTAAGCTATAGAATTCTATATACTGATTATAACTACTCAGTAACATTTAGCTGTATTGATTTTAATATTTTTAATCTGCAATTTGGATGGTATATTAGTCGTAATAGGACTTTAGAAGTGGATTTATATGACAACCTACTAACAAAATATACAAGCATTACAGGGGATGATCTGATGTATTAAAACTAAGACAATTGTGATATTGAGGAAAATGCTACTGAATATCAAAAAGAGCTTTAGTTAGTTTAAATTATACTGGATGATTTATAACATTATATGTTTATTTCCAATACTATTCATATCTATCATAGAAAATAATTATTACTTATTTGCAAACCTACTTCTCAAAATAGGCCCAGTAGGTAAGCTTCTTTACAAGTTTCTCCCAACTTACTTATTAAATGCAATCCCTCTATACGAGCTTCTTAACTAAGGACTCTCAAAGTGAAGTTTGCTGCAAAGCTTACTGGTTGATTACTTTTATATATAAGAGCAGCTTCTTTAGGACTTCGGAATACTATAACTTGGTTAATTTTACAGTTAAATAGAATACTTAGGCTTATAATAGCCTAAAGGAGGAGAATTAGAAGTTGTATTAATTTCTCTTCTTGTCTTATGCTTTTCAAGATATCGTTTTTAGCTATTTGATCTAAACTAATGCTTTTCAACTATAGTTGCACTGTTCTCATACTTTAAATTTTATCCGATAATCTAATTAATCAGTTAATTCTTTGTAATACTTCTTTTTATAACAATTTTCTTATCACTAAGCTTTATATTCGCTTACGAGTAGTTTTTATTTACCGAAAAGGGCTGTATTTTCCACGGCCCACCTAAAACATTTTTGAATTGCTTATAAAATATTTCTTAATACATAAAATATGTAAAATTTGCCTCTCCCCTAACCTATATTTCGAAAAGGAGAATATAAGGTATTGTAAATATCACACAGAACAACTCCGAAAAATCAAAAACTACCATCATTAAGTAGTTTTGATTCCTCTTATCTCAGAATTTAATATTAGTATTAGGAAGGGGTATAAGTGAATAATCCGTATTACTAGCCTTACAAGCCAAGAGATAACGATGAAATGAAATAATACTTAAAATATATAATGGGGTAGACTAAGAAGCCTAAGTTTTTGATATAAAGTACAAAACAGCCCGGAATATAATTTGATAGTCTATTTGAGTGTGGCAACTTAGCAAGTGTTATTAAGATAAGTGATTAAGAATATGATTTGTTCTTAAGAGTTGATACTAATACTAAAGGCTATTGCTAATGATTTTACTTTACTGTGAAGAACTTTATAGCTGGTTAACGTTTAAAATTCAATATATTAAATTTCAGTAAGTAGTGTGAAGTATTTGGACAGGGATTTAAACCAGTCTATAAAGTACTATATTTAAACAATACTCAAAGCAAGTGAAAATAAATTAAGTCCGATATTGAGTTTTACAAGAATAAGCTACAGTAAAATTGCTTGAATAATATCGAGGAAAGTTCTTAAGTAAGATAAACTCGGAAAGGGCTGTATACACTATCATTTTCTCTTTAATTCAAGGAAAATTATAAAAAGGTTTACTTTGCCTTTTCAATTCCCTATACATTTTCCCGCCTATAGGAACTATACCACAATATTGAACCAAAAGTTAAACAAGAAAGTTGTCCTATTGTAATTTCAAATGAAAGAATTCTGTATATAAGAAAAGTCCTATGCAATTCAATACTCGGTATACCAATAAACTTCATTATAATAACAAATCCTAAAGAAAAGGGGCTAAAATTCAATAAGAGAAAAGCAATAATTCTTTCAGCCAGAGTTCATCCTGGAGAAACTCCAGGATCTTTTACAATTGAAGGATTAATACAAGAATTGATGTCAAACTCCCATTTAGCTAATGTGTTAAGGAGTAAGTATATTTTCTATATAGTTCCAATGCTAAATCCTGACGGAGTGATGGCTGGGAACTCAAGAACATCTTTAATTGGACAAGATTTGAATAGAAGATGGTAAAATCCCAGGGAGATAGAACATCCTGGTATTTTTCATATGAAATTACTTCTATAGAAAATTTAAAAGGAAAGAGAAATCACCCTTTACTGTGATTTTCATGGGCATTCGCGCAAAAGTAATGCTTTTATATACGGAAATAGTACCACAGCTAGTGGTGGATTTACCTCTTGAACTCTAGTAAGACTGTTTCCTAGAATAATGGCTAAAGTAACAGAAATGTTCTCTTACAATAATAGTAGATTTGGCATATAAAGGGATAAAATAGGCACAGGAAGAGTTGTTGTGTGAAAAGAGTTCAAAGTAAATAATAGCTTTACTATGGAAGTATCTTTCTATAGTTATAAGCTATCTGAACAGCATTACATCTTTACAGAAAACTTGTATAGTAAATTAGGTAGTGATTTTTGTAAGGCATTGCTAGAGTATTCTAACATTTATTATGAAGTATAAAGGGAACTAAATGTAACTAATGGGTGACTTAAGCCCTCAAAAATGAAAGAGTTTTCAGGTTTACCTGCTTAAGAAAGAATTGAAAAGGAGATGCAAGAGCAAGCTAAATAAAATAGAATGATTCAAATACGAGAAAGAGTCAAACGATATAAAATGCATAAGAAATCTATTAATAAAGTGTAAGACTTAAAGAAAAACTCGCATAGAATGTAAGAAAACCTTAACTGGCAATAATACTTCGGAAAAAAAGAAATTAATACAGTTTTCAAAAAATTCATATAAAATTAGCACATCTCTGAAGATGAAAGCTCGGGATCTGATTCCTGTCCCTCTGAAGACAACATAGAAAATGTGTTTATTATTCCTAAAGCTCAAAAGGAACCTGTTGTAAATCCACCTATAAAGCAAAAAGCTTAAAAATTACCTAAAGATTTCAAAACAAGAAATTTCCCCAAGTCCTCCAATCCAAGACCAAGAAGACTAATGTAGAAACAAGACTACTAGCAATCCCAAGTAAGCGGATACATAGTGCTACCTTTTTCTGAACAAAGCACTACACCTTAAAATCGTTAATTCAGAGCAAAGCCAATACATACTAGGTAAAACGCTAAATCTTTTGAGTCAAAAGTAAATAAAAAATCAGTATTTGAGCTAAGTCTTGAGCTTAATGACATAGAAAGTAATACAAACTTTTTAATGAAGCCATTTGGCAAAGGAACTCTAAGACCTTATCGGACCCCTGAGAGAAGAGAAACTTTTGATATTGGGCCCACTTGCAAAAAGCTGAAAGTAAGAGATAAATCTAAAAACCTTAAATCCAATTTTAATTTTTAGCTGTATTTCCATATTTAATAAAATTTATAATGTCGTCACCACTACCACAAAAATTGCTAGACTAGAAATAAAATAAAAAAGTATCATATAATGCATGGAAAGGTAGAAATCATCCCGAAGGTAGCAATAGAATCTTTAAAAAGCATAGGAATCCTTAAAGCACCAACACACCTCCGATTCCTCTGGGCAACTCGTATTACGCTAAGGCAAAGCAAGCTGAATTCTTATAGAAAAATTACAAAAGGGCCGAAACTCTGTATTTAAAATCAATTGAAACTGGAGATAGGGCAGAAAGCTCAATTAAAGATTTGGCGAGTCTGTTACACTAGTAGGGAAAAACTGGCTAGGCTGTTGACATCATGCTAAGATATAAGCACTTAGCAATAGAAGAGCCTGATAAATTCAACAATTTACTGTAAAATCTATAAAAATAGTCATTACCGACCGGAAACTCAGTCAAAAAATGTCTTCTATTGTCAATTTTTGATACTAGAATTACACCTCAAGAAATAAAAAATATGTTTACTGATTAAACCCGAATTACAAGTGTGTAAATTAAAAGAAAAAATAAGATAACTTATGCTTATTTGTATTTTAGTTCCCATTCATCAGCTAGGAAAACTTTAGAAACCTTTAAGTTTTTTGATGATTTAAAAATAGAATGAATTTCTATTACTGGGGAAAATTTAGGAGATGCTAATCCAGCTAGGTACAAACAAGAATATAGGAGGAAAAACCCTCCGTTCAGTTACTAGCTGTTTGAGCGGGATTAAGACACATGGGTGCTTCCAATGCCTGTGGATGTTGATAACTCACAAAATAATAGTTTTCTTAGTGAATAAGCAATGCCTGATTTGCTAGGTCAAGATTTGTATAGAGAGATATTTATTAGGTAGTTAATTTTATTGTGAATTTAGTTAAACTAATTATCCTCCTACAGATCCAAGTCGTTTTTTAAAGGTCGGAATTTTCCCAAATTC
Organism: Condylostoma magnum; assembly: GCA_920105805.1. Taxonomy (NCBI): domain Eukaryota; phylum Ciliophora; class Heterotrichea; order Heterotrichida; family Condylostomatidae; genus Condylostoma; species Condylostoma magnum. The sequence continues at coordinate 84,464 of CAKKTI010000027.1, forward strand.
ACTAAAATAATCATAGTGGCCCGGGCCTGGATTTCTTACTTGTTCTTTATTCACTATTCCTTCTCTTTATGATCTACCAAATATACTTTTACCGTTGCATACGTATTTTGAGACGAAGTAATTTCCGGTTTTATTGAATCCAACTTCAGTCTTATAAGCATTTGGCCCAGGGGAAGGTGTTTTATTAATAAAATCTTTCTGTTTTGGAGGAGAAATAGTGCAACATTAACTGCCTTTGTATTTAGATGTAAAGTATTTGCCCAAAGGGTCTAAATCTAACTTAGGCTTGTAATGACCCGGCCCTACACCGTCATTTTTCTAAATTACACCTGTAGATCTATTTCGCATTGTTCATTTGGGACTCTCTAATGCAAATTTCTACTTATACTCATATGCCCCTGGTCCTGGAACTATAGGATCTGGCTTATTAGTTCCTTCAATATACTATTTTTCTACTAAGTCTCTAGAAACACCAAAAGTGAATTTCCCACCCTTAGATAGATTTCTACGAACTTCGTAGGCTGTTGGCCCAGGACTGTTTTCTGTTTATATATTACATCCTAATTACGACGTAAAGTCACTCTTGCTTCCTAATCCAATTCCAGCTCCTCTTTTACTTAAAGTGCTAGGCAGTTAGTAAAACAAGGATGATCTGTGTGTATTTTACGCAGATTAACTCGGCTTAAACCGCGGTGATCGTGAGAACAGATATGACTGCTTGCTCGACGACCTATTAATTGGAGAATTCGTAACAGATTTGTGATTGATATCAATCAAGGACATTTTTACTAACTAGGAGTATACCCTGTTTCTTTCAGTGCAGTATACGTATAAATCACAGTTGCCAAGGGTTGTCCCACAACGCAGAATGAGATCCAGAACATAACATTGCCTAATTAACTTGTCTCAAATGGCTTTTTTAGTAAATCCTGAATTACAATCATAGGAATTTGCATTTCCATTGCAAGAAAAGCCCAACATGTTAGTAGATGCGTAGCTCCGCTAATGATATACTCATGTGCGATGGCAGATACTGTGAAAACAACAATCATGGCGAAATGTCTATGCACTCCTTGGGCTCGAATTGGGTTGTATATATGCTTTACTAGTCAGTTATGTACTGGCTTGTTCCACAGCCTCCAATACTCCGAGAATGTTTTAGCATTCCACCAGTCATCGTAAAATCTGCGGTCTCCAAATCTTAAAATCTCTGCTACTAGATTACACTAGGCATGAAATCCGTTATAGAACATAAGTAGCCAGAAAACGGTATTGGGCAGGGAAAGTCTTAGGAGCTTGTCTGAGATTAAAAATAAATTGTACTCCGGACTGTCTAGTAAAGGAATTAAATCGAATACTAGGGGTATTAAGTACTATTATACGATTATGAACATCAGGGCTGCTGATAACAACCATTCAAGTATTCTTTTAACAAGCCAACGTTTACGGATTCTTTGGTTCATTGGATATGAGAACTAAAAGCAGAAGGATGGAATAAAAGTGAAGTACATCATATGCTTGAAGGATAAGGAGCCTGGGTATTTTTCGATTATTGCTTTTAACTCAGAGTCAGCGTCGGTTAATTCACAGTCTTCATATTTCACTGCGTTTACAAACTAGCGAAGGTCTCCCATTACATGAGCATAACTTGTAAGCTTCATAGATATCATCGCCGCTAGGCTCAGTGTATAGATATTAAGGAACACATTACCTCTAAACTGCCATATAACATAGAATGGCACAATTATCTCTGCTAGAATGATCACAGTATGCGTAAAAATAGCCAATAATCGAGGGTTCTTCACATTTCCAAATACGAATTTTTCACATGCAAATGCACAAAGAACAGGTAAAAGCATTGTTGGCAGCAATAAAAACAATGCATAATTATCTTTTAAAATGCCTAGCATAGAAGGAATCTATAACATAAAACCATATCGATGAATATTTTCGATAATTAGTCTGAAATTAATCACGAGTAGAATAATAGCAGCCAGATTTAATAACCCTCTATAATTAGGAGATTCAGCCTCAGTGCTAAGTGGTGATACTTAAAAGTCCGTATGTGCCTTACTACTCAAAGGGCTATACTCCATGATAACCAACTGCTTTTTAGCTGCTTCCTTCTTTCCTCCCATTTTATTAAAATGATTTACTATATTAAACATTTTCCTTCAATCTCTTCCCATGATCCACAAAAATCCCTAAAATTTGTTCTTCTCCCAGCTCTGAATAAAACTCTTTTGCCTATGGCACTGGAGGAAGCATATACATAGAAATTCCTTTCAATGGAACAAACCCCCCTCTTTACTTCTATACAAAATATTTTATATAGTTATTGAACACCTTTTAGTCCAACTCAACAGAATTTTCGAGAGTAACAACCCCCAGAATTTCATATTTTTTAACCTCCTCGAAGGTAATCCTATGTGTAATATTTAAATGATAGATCGTAGAAAGAAAATCAGCATGTCCTCTAACCAATGTCGCGTCCACCCCTACTTTATGGGATCTAGACCTGGTCATAAACCCAGACCAAACTACATTCCCTATATTGGGGTTCAGTGGCTCCTTGACCACTGGAATGGACCTACTAACAAAGGTTTTTGGCTTAGTATCATATGAAGGAGTTACCGAAGGTACTGTTTACAGTGTAGGGTTGGTATTTAGAAATTGAAAAGGTTATTAATAAAACGGCATCTACGTAGACATTAAGTGAGGCTCATATTTATTAGAGTCAAAGTGAATATTCTTTAACAAGCCAGAATCATGTATGTGAGGATCATATGACATCATTAAAGTTCCCTCGGAAGGTGCGGGAAGTAGAGGCGGAGGCTGTAGTAAGGCATCTTAGTTCTGCGGAGCAGTGAGAATACCTGGTCCTGCACCTACTGTTCCGTTTATCTCTGGAGGTTTCTACATTAGTCTTTTAGTCACTTCTTATATTTCCTCTCTGCTTATTTTTATTTAGCTTCGAGGGGGGTTGCGGGCAGTGCTGTTACGAGATACTATGGTGTTAGTGTTTTTAAAGGAGATTTCTAGTGCAGGATCGCCCAGTTCACGTCGCCTATGCCCGGACCTGTCCTCAATATACAGTTCCCTGCGGGCTGTTGCGGCCTACTCACCCCTATCAAAGTCTACAAAGGCATATGGCCGCATGGCCCCCTAGGCTTACTTTACATGCACTCCCTTTACCAGTCCATACCTTGAGAACACTTCCCGTATTCTCTGCTCTGAAGGAACTATGATATTGGAAGAGTAGCCTAAGTATAGATTCTTGAAGTTTTCATCGTCAATAGGGTTAAAATTAGGATCACGAGGAGTTGAGCTGTCTCCTACTATATCAATTCTACGTGTTGGATCAGCAAATGCTACCTTGACTGGCCTTCCGTCGACTAGTGTTCCCTGGGCTCTTTCGTAAGCTAATGTGGCCTAAGTCACACGTCTGAATTTTATAAAGGCGAAGCCTTTAGAGGAGAACATTTCTATACCTTCTATCTCTCCAAAGGCCTTGAAACTATCAAAAAGGGCTTTTTTCTCAGTTGCTGGGGATATGTTGCCTATCCACACCTCTCTTACTAGGAAGAACTAGCTGTATATCTACGGAATCCCCGAGGTAATGAAGATATTAGGGTGATTCTCTGCTAATAGTCTCTCTACATACTGTTAATCCATCTAGTTAGTAGGATTACTCCTGCCGTTGTTAGTGAGCATGAGATGAGTAGCCTGAGCATTATGAGAAAACGCGAATAGGGAGGGCTGCGGTAGCTCTTCAATCTAAGCCTCCTACTGCTTAATCTACTATTCCTATGCCTCCTTGCTCAATCTGACAGTCCACCCATCCTAATTCAGTACATCCATTGCCCTACGGGCATCCCCCTCCTTCTAAAACACAATAAACCCGTACACACTCTCCTTAAGCATCTGCCCGCTTCCACTTTTACGAATGATTCTGATGTCCTCTACAGGCCCAAACTGGCCGAAAGCGTCTTGGATTGTCTTTTAAGGCATGCTTACTGGAAGATTTGAAACATGAAGCTTAAATCCTTAAGAATTACGAGACGGAGAACGACTTCTGGATCGGCGTTAGTACATTTTTTATAATTGTTGTTTAAATGGAGGGCGTTTGATCGATATTTTATATGGGGAAATTTGAATGATAGGGAAAATTTTTAAGTAGTGTAAATTTTGAATAAAATGTAAAATTTTGAGTAGAATTCTCAGTTGTAGAGAACCGGAGGTGTCAGTGAGGAGCAGTAATAAAGGATTTAGTAAATTTGCTTGCCTTTTAGTCCCAGCAGAAGCATAGATTTTAGAACTAATCAGCCTTTGTATTAATCGTGTCCTTTAGTTGTCCCCGCGCGTGTTTAAAGTCAAATTCCTCCGTAGGTGGTTGCCTAGTATGAGGAGTAGTAAGCTATTCAAAGAGAAGTATTGAAATAAGAGAAAGTAGAGATGTTCTTAGAAAAGACAAGGCAGTTAGTTAGGGAAAGGCAAATTAAGGAAAATTAAAAAGTTTAAGAAGAGCTGAATGAGAAGGCTCAGAGCTTAAATGGGCTAAGATAGATTGTATAGAGGGATAGAATTGGAGTGTTTTATGAAGAGTAGGAAGCTAAGAAAGAAGAGGATAAGTAAGTCAAATGAGGAAATTAAGATGAGGTTATTGAGAATGTTATGGTCAGAACTAATAGGAATTAGTAAGGAATGTAGAATTAAGCTATGATTATTAAAGAGGAAAGGAATTTCAATATGTAGATTGATAATAGAGGAAAGGGATATGGAAAGATGGAAGAAATTAAGAATAAGAGGAAAGATGAAAATAAAGAAGTTGAGGAAAAGAAAGATAAGAAGAGTAAGGGAGATGATGAGAATTAGGATAAGAAGAAAAAGGACAAGAAAAAGAAAGATAAGAAAAAGAAGGATAAGAAGAGTAAAGGAGATGATGAAGATTAGGATTAAGATAAAAAGAAGAAGGACAAAAAGAAGAAAGATAAGAAAAAGAAAGATAAAAAGAAGAAGGATAAGAAGAGTAAAGGAGATGATGAAGATGAGAATTAAAATATAAAGAAAAAGGATAAAAAGAAGAAAGATAAGAAGAGTAAGGGAGATGATGATGATTAGGATAAGAAAAAAAAGGATAAGAAGAAGAAAGATAAAAAGAGTAAAGGAGATGATGATGAGAATTAAGATAAGAAGAAAAAGGATAAGAAGAAAAAGGATAAGAAGAAGAAAGATAAGAAGAGTAAAGGAGATGATGATGATGAGAATTAAGATAAGAAGAAAAAGGATAAGAAGAAAAAAGACAAAAAGAAGAAAGATAAAAAGAGTAAAGGAGATGAAGATGAGAATTAAGATAAGAAGAAAAAGGATAAGAAGAAAAAAGACAAAAAGAAGAAAGATAAGAAGAGTAAAGGAGATGATGATGATGAGAATTAAGATAAGAAGAAAAAGGATAAGAAGAAAAAAGACAAAAAGAAGAAAGATAAGAAGAGTAAAGGATATGATGATAATTAAAAGAATAAAATAGACACTGACCAACAATACACCTTACCTCAATTCTAAAAAGCTTTTTCTGTCCCTTTAAACTCCTAAAGCCCGAACTTCCTCCCTCGTGAAAAGTAAATGTTTACAAATCTCCATTAAAACATGCTAAACGGCTATACTCCAAAAGGCCTAAGTCCAAAACTCCTTCCAAATCTCTCAGGCAACCTAATAAACTCCCAAGGCAAAATGAGCGAAGACGAGCTATTCTGTGGTGTCGGTCTAGGCCGCACGAGTAAAGGTATCGGTACTCCCTAACAATCCGCCAATATAGCATAAGCTGACAAAATTCCATCTCTCTCCCTAACCAACCCAACTGAAACCTACTAAAACAACTACTGGGAGGTGCATTTAGAACAAAACTAAAAATCTAACTCAAAACTCCCCTAAAACAGTATATTGAAATCAATTGACGAGAACCCTAAAACTACAAAAATCCCTAAACAATCTCCCATGCTCCCCATAGGTGTAACTCTAGTGCTAAACGACTACAACAGTGCCTTAAACGCCCTAAACCCTGAAATAAAAGCCACAACTCCTGACTTTTAAATTGAACTAGCCTAATCCAAAGCAACAGCTAAAGTAAAGGCCAGTATGCAGTAGGATTTTCCTAAAGTATGGAATCAGAACACCTGGGATGATCAGGCCGTCAAGATAGAAATGGTGAGAAAAATGGCCATTATACAGGAGTAAAACGCCAACAAGAACAAACCCCCGGCTCCTGAGCCTAAACCACGGACTGAATGGGGAAAGGCGATTGTGTCGGAGGAAGGCAAGCGTATAGAAAGCGTTAGGTCCTTAACTACACAATGGGAGCGCCACACTGCCCTCAATAGACACACATCTCCCCCTAAGTTTGGATAAAACACCAAAAACAAGAAATTTGTTGTATTAGAGGACAAACCAAAGCCTATTGGGTACAGGGAGCCTAAACCATTGACTGAAAGAGCTAAAAGAATATAACAAGTAAGAAATATGACTGCGGCATGGGAGAGAAATGTAGCAGTTAATAGAAATTCTAGCCCTGACATGTTCACTTTTGAGGATTATGACTAAAATTCACCCTTTGCCGGGTTGAAGAACCAGGAAAAGAAGAAAGACGAGTTTAGTAGAAAACCCAGGCTAATTGGAAAAGTGGAAAATGTATAGTCGCCTTTTGGATAGGTGAGAAATGAGTCGCCTGGGAGGGCTGATTTAAAGAAGCAAAGGGAGGAAAGGGAAAAATTGATACAGAGAAAGGCGGATTTAGAAAAAGTTAATAAACTTATTGCTTAGATGACACAGGATTAAAAGATTATATATCATTAGAAGGTTCAAGATATATCTAAACTTACTATAGATAAGTAAGTTACTGCGCTATAACTATTGTAGAAAGAAGCATAAAAGGCTTTAGAGAAGAAAAGATAGTTTGAGGAGTAGGAATAAGGTGTTAATTATACTTAAAGGCATTTAGAATTAGTCAGATATACTGCTGCTATGAAGTAGTTGGTTAGGGATTAAATGAAAGAAACTTATTAGGAAGACATTCCTTCTATATGCACTTGTGGGGCTCTTAATGGAAAGCAGGGAGTCAGTCATCCTTTCTAATGTGCTAATAATTGTCCGTTTTATGAAAGGTAGCAGGAGTATCAAAAGGCTGTTAGCGAAATGATTGCATCGTTTCAAGGAAGTGTTTAGTGATTTTGTTAGGTTTAATATATTATAAAAGAAATCTATTAGCTATAACTCTTCCTCATCAGAAGGCTCTATTTAGTATTTGAAAGATTTCTTCAAAATTACTAGTACACCGTCGTCACACACAATCGAAGTTATATATTCGTTTTGTGTATTGATGCATCTTCTGTGTATATAATTTCTTATTTAATTAGCCTACTGTAGACCTCTTCTTTTATTTTTGTATAGTTGAATAACTTCAAAGGATATTTCGTTGTAATTGCTTATTTTTTCAAATATCAAAATAGATCCAATACTACAGCAAATTTAAGCCTACTCTTCTATCAACATTCTTTTCAATAGCTCATCAATACTCTCCTATGTTATTTCTAAGGTATTAAAAGCTATATATTGATGATCTATTAAATCTCCTGTCATTTTGTAAGAATTAAACCCTATGCAAAATTAATGCTAGGTTAGCTATAAGCCTCCTACAACTCGTTTCTATTCTTTATTTATCTTCTTATTCAATAACTTTTAAATCTTCTTAACTTTTGCACTAATAGAAAGTTCATCCATTTCATAGTATTCTCAACTAAATGAACAGGTTTATCCAACGCTAGAGTAAAGCCCAATTACTACAAATATGCATTTACTATTGTAGAAATCCTCTGCAATTGTTTACAAATAAACACTTTTTGCCTGTTTTTTCTCAAGCACTTTTTCCAGCTACTCATAATTTATATAAAGAGTTTTATAATCAAACAGTTTTTCAGTTCTTTATATCTTTTTACGCTGTTTACTTTCAATATCAACTTTTCTTACAGTCTTGTCTCTTTAGCCACATGGGCAGGCCCAGGTATTCCCCATTAATAAAAATGAACGTCACTGAGCAAATCGGTGTGATATTAGACTAATCCTTATAAGCTAAAAGTTTTAAGCCTATTTGCTCTCCTTTCTCTAGTACTGTACCCCCAAAAATTTTAATCAAGGATTATATAAAGAGATTAAAGACTTACATGAAATGCTCAGATGACTGTTTTGTTTTAGCACTTGTTTATATAGACAGATTTGCTAATGGTAAGAAGAAACAATGTATTTCTCCTTTTACTATACATAAATTATATTTAACTGGAGTTGTAGTAGCCGCTAAATTCATAGATGATACATTTTACAAAAATTCCTACTATGCTGAAGTTGGTGGAGTTACAAACTAAGAAATGAATATACTAGAAATGGCATTTTTGAAGAAGATTAATTTTGATTTGTTCGTAGATAAAGATTTATATGAACTATATGTTAAATCAATCAATCAATATCATCGTAGGTAGTATAAGTTTGTACGAAATTTGGTGTTTTTAAAGGAGTTTGTATTATCTGAATTTAATAATATGAATCTCCATAAATATTAGACAACATTTCACAAAAGTAAAGGTTTAACTATATTCATAACTTCAATAAACTTTTTCCTAGTAGTTGTGTAGTTTAGAATAGTGTCCACAAACAACGGTAAAATAATTGATTTTTAAATATACTTCTAATCGCTTATTTCTTGGAATAATCCTAATAATTTATCATAGATTCTAATAGTGAATTCTGTTTTAGGGGTTGTAGGCTATACATATAGAGGTAATTAATGATGTTTTGCAGTATAGCATAAAACCATTAATAGATTTTCAGGAGATTATTAAGCAATAGTACCATTCTATAAATAATTTTATACAGTAGATTCACAGTATTACTACGATAATTTCTCTTCAATCTGGATTTCCTTCGTTTTATTCACTAAAAATCAAACTCTAACTGTTAAAATGAATCTATCTATAATCTATTCTCTGGTTTAATCATCTAAATAAGTAAAAAACTGGCTTTCTTAGTACATTTCCATTTTCTAATAATTATTAATTTCAAATAAAAACCCTGCCCTCTTCAAATGCTCTTGATACATTGTAATTTCAGCAATACTACGCTACTCAAACATCAAATTTATTGGAATAAGATAACCTAATGTATGGGAACTTTTTACCAATTGCTTTTCCTCATCCCCAGTCCTTTAATTATTTTTCAAGTATTTCAGTATTTCCATAAAACTTTAATTAATTATAATAACATCATCTACGATATTCCTAACATTGTAACAACTGAAATTTTAGCCATCCTCAATTATAATGCTCAAATCTTCTATAGACTATTCAAGCCTTACTATGCTATTGTTTTTATTATTCCCTATATCTTATACAGAAATTGGGTAATAGGTTCCTCATATATCAAGCACTACCAGCCAAAATTTTAAGGAAAGTTTGGAGCTTTTGCCATTGTATATAAAGCTAAGTGGTTTTCCACCAGCATCAATACTGTCGATTACCTAAAAAACTCTTTAAACTAAATCAATAAAGAAATCTTCCTCCTGTTACTCTGATATTTTTTCACTATTATCTGATTGCATCATATCAGTAAAGCTTTGAGAAAGGGAATCTTTTTAGTTTTCATCCTCACAAGAAAAATTAGTTGATAAGTCTAAAATTTTCTGTAGTGAGTTTAAGAACTGGTTTAATTGGCTTTCCTCTAGAATATAATTAAACTTATCCAATCTTTACTTCTTAAATGGGATAGATAAAGTTTAAGCTTAGTATACAGCTATTTAGGATTTAAGGGATGCTAGATCATTAATCATGGAGTCTTATGGATCTGCTGAGGTTACTTTATAACAATTCGATTTAAGATAATTTATAGATGCATTAGAGTCTTATATAAGGCAGATCTTAAACAATATATACAAAAACTTGCCAAAATTGTATAGAATTAAGTCACTGATTGAAGAAACTCCTCTATCTATAAATGCAAAATCTATTCTACAATTTGCAGCAATGTGACTGGCTATAATTCCTCCTATAGACTCCCCATGCACTCCTAATGTAACTACACCTTTTTCATTTCTAAGATAATCAACTATAGCTTCAGCATCCTTCTACAGTTTTGATATAGTAGGATAACCTTTAGTTCTTCCAAAACCTCTATAATTTCATAGAAAAACGTTAATTCCTAGCTGCAAATATTACTCAAATCACTCGTTTTGGTAGAACTAAAATTCATAGTAACTAGAATTAGAGTTACATATGATAATTGTTGGATCCTAGTTTTAACCCACCATAACCCATAAGCAGTCTATCTTATTACCATTGTGCCCCTCCACCCATACTTATTCAGATTAGAATCTACTTTATAACTCAATTCTTAGGTGGTCTAATGTTCCAAATGAAGTGTCATAAAACCAAGTCTTCAATTTATCAATAGGTTCCAATTCTCCAAATGTACGATATAATAAATCCTCTACATTAACACATGCTTTTCTCAAACATTAAGCATTATAATTTTAAGGAAAATCATCAAACACTATATTAAGCCAATCTGCACTATCATGTTCTTCCTCTATTCAGTCTCAGATACTTTAAACTTCATCTTAGTTTAAAATAATCAAAGTTTATTCAAGAAGACTTTAAATCTCAATCATTCCGTTAAAGATTTCATACTGGACTTCAGCCAGATCTTATTAGTTTTGCATTTAACCGTATGTGTTGACTACAGTGCATATCATTCGCTTTGCTGTTATGATTATTTCTGTAGGATTTGATAGAAAGTTCTACCTGTCTTATTCCCCTGCCAAATCTAGCAAAATCTCTAGTGCAATTCTTATATCAATTACCTTTTAGTAAACTTGTTAAGCCATTTCCTTGCAGAAGTGAAACTCTATTGAACGTCTTCAGATTCAAAGAGAACCTGGAAACACTACTTTAATGGCTATTAAACGTAAAATCAGTCATAGTAGGATTAGGGAGGCTAAAATTGCTCCGAAAGAGGTAAGAAAGTATGCTATAAACTTAAAGGCTGCGATTAGAATTGCTATTAAAAGGATAATGACGAGTAGTAGGAATCCTAAGCCGATAAGTTTTACTTACTTTTTAGTCACTTTTACCATTTAATTATTAAAATGAAATTTTAATACAAGATTTACTGAATATTATTTAAGTATTTTGGAGTTCAATTTAAGATTTAGAAGAAATTTATTATAAGTATAGTTTAATGGACCAGATAAGCTAAAGACTTTGAAATTTAATTGGAAAAGTTTGATATGGATTTTAGAGTTCTATATTTATGATTACTTACTTGTTTATACAATTTTAATTTAATGATGTTTAGATAGATTTCTGCAATTTAATCTATATTTTTACTTATTCTTACTATCAATGTCTCAAATAGAATAATTTATAGTTTAAAATCGAATAAAATATTTATATTGCATGAAAAAAGACATTTTATGCAAATCTTTTATTTGCACTTTTTCTGCTCTCTTAATCATACTAATCATGATACAAATCTAATGTAGATTGCACTTTTATTAGCTTATAGAGTAAATTGTCTAATTAAAATAATCTTCTATAAATAGTAAAAAGAGACATCGAAGTGATTATCTTCATTTATTTGCAATGCTTGATTTGCTAAAACACCAATGGCTGGTATAAAATACATGATACTCTTTTTTATTTATCATATAATGCAAAAGTTATAATACTTATTCCTACCTAGATTTATATTTGTATTTAATTATAAAGTAGCCAACACTATAGGATACCACTATGCACGAGACCTTTGCTATTTTATTAAAATAAGATATTTTGCATTAAACAATTTAAGATAACCATGGACAAAGCAAATGTTTTAAGATGCTTAAACAATTTAAGAATGAAATTTAACTAATCAGAATGGTTTCTTTTGCTTTTGAGCTTTTTGTATTATTTTATGATTTGATTTATCAGAGATATAATACTTGTTATTATAGAACTAATTATCCCTATACTCAACGATAGAATGATAACTAGTGTGGCTTCCTCAACTTATTCTATCGTTAGATCATATAATGTTAAAAAACTAGCAGCTATTGTTGAAAATACGATTGTAGACCAAAAGAAGATCTATACAACATTTCCATTAATAGGTAAAGTAAATGGTCTTATAATACACATATAAATAAAGTACTGATTACAGCTTACCAATGTATTTATAATATTTACTAAAGAGAACTATACAATTGGATAGTCTTAAAGAACAATAATAATCAAACATAATATAAATTTTAAAATATTGGATATAAGTAGCATATTTCTTGATATAAAACTGTTCTATTTTATCTAATTCTAAAGTAAATGCACTTTGTATTATTTTCTATTATTATTGATTTCGCTGCTCAATACATTAACTTATCTAATATACATATTCAAGGCCAATATATATAAAAGGGAAACTCCCCAAATTACGGTATTTACTATATCAAAAGTATCAGTAAATATAACTACTAATTGATTTAAAAAGCAGAAAGTAATCCAAAAATAAGCCTAAAGTAAAACTTAAAGGAGTACTCTGTAGATCAAAAAGTCATATATTTGGTTGAATCGGTTACTGGTAAAACAAGCTCCAACAAATTTAAGCAAGCAAGCAATCATTGATAATGAAGCAATTAGAGAAATAGGTGATCCAGCATTCTTACTGAAATTACGAGGTAATTACTTGTATGTTGATACATCTGACTATTCTTCATCTAAGTAAAAAATCAAGTAAAAGTTGGGGAAGAAATTGAAATTAGTAAAGGCTAACGCATCGTAAAACTTATTCAATGATTCTATCTTATAAAAATTAAGATATCTAAGCATAGATATGTATTGTTTCTGCTCTAATGATCTAAAAAACATCCCAACCCCTAATTGAGGGAAAATAGACTATAGAACCGTTTATATCAGGACAATGCCGCCTATTATTCCCCCTAAGACCTACCCACCAACTATTATATACTCAGTTTGTTCAGAAACATAGCTTGGCAATTAGTACACAACTGAATATTCTTAGCAATTCAAGTAGCCAATAGAATAAATCAAATTATCTTATGGTACGTAAAATATGACTTGTAAATCACTAATACCACTTGATTCTAGTAAAATGTAGAATTCTATTTATTAAATATAAGCTTAATCATACTATTGGATCTCTAAATTGAAATCAACATCCAGATTAAAGTCAATTTTCAAATACTGTTAGAAATTAAGCCAATATATAGGTTCAGTGAATTCAACAGTAAAAATGTATCTATTACTTTAATTTCCATTGTAGGATATGCTTAAGCTAGGCTATTGTTCAAAGTTGTTACATATTTAGCCATTACAATTCCATCCCTCTTCAATATTACAATTTTAATCACATCCATCTCCATTAATTTCGTTTCCATCATCGCATTCGTGACTTTAAAACAATATACCATCTCCACAGTACTCCTCACAGATTTAAATAGCTTAGAATAACTCTTAATCTGGTAGATTAGTTGTATCTTGCATTCCAATTAAATCAAATCCTTGTATTTCTTCGCAATCAATGCAGCTATCATTATGTAAGACTTTAGGATTGCTGCAACTTTTACAAATTATATCAGTATCCTAGATACAAATTTCACAGTGTGATGGACAAGGTGCACATTCCTATTGGTTGATCTAGTAGTAGCCATCATAACAAGTACATTTCTGGTTGATTAAAATGTAGTTTTCTCGACATTTTTTACAAGTTGTCCCCATTTCAATGCAAGCAGGATCAATTTCTAATAGTTCTTACAGTTCTCCTATCTGGACTATGAGAGTTTATAAGTCCTGGCTAGAAATATCTAATTTAAAGTACAGTAAAGCAGTGCTATTGTCAATATACTCTTAAATAAACTATATCTAGAGATTTTAATGGAATAGTTTAATCTCTGAAGCTAAATAGAACTAATCTATCTTAATTGTATAATTGCTATTCTGAATTCCAATATAGCTAATACTCCATTGCCCTACATTCTGACTTTATTCTTCTAAATTACACTAAGCATCACATCCATCTCCATCCTCATTGTTTCCATCATCACACTCATGTTGACTAATAGTAATACCATCTCCACAAATCTCTTAACAATTATCACTCAACAAATCAAAAGTTTGATCAGTAATTTCCTGGAATCCATGAGTATAGCTTAACCCATATCCCCAAAAGGAATCACATTACTCACATTACGAATTAAAAACAATTTCATTGTCTTAACAATTAACACATGTTTGATTCTAGGTAATATAACTGTTAGCAGAGCAATTGCACTCACTGTTTACTAAATCAAACCCATCATTACATAATGTACAAGATCCAACTTCAATGCAAGTTCTGCAATAAGGAATATTCGCTAAACACCCTGTACTGGTAAAATCATTATTATATAGATACTCTTAAGGACAAATAAAATCCATACTTCTATAGTAGTTTCAGCAGGATGGGTGTTTGGGAAAATACCCTATTTATCTAGGCCAATAAAGTCTATATAGTCTGATATATATTTCATATATTTAACCTGAATAATTTTTGCCAAATACCATGGTAGGATAAAGAGATAAGCTCATCCTATTATCCATATACTATTGAGTTAACTGTTAATTATAAGCAATCTCTACTTTCAATTACTAGTATTATTTGCTGTAGAGTATCCCAAATCCTAACCACATCCACTTCTAAGGCGTTGTGAGCTCTCCTAAATATTCCTAAAAAGTAGTTTGACCATTTATACCTTAAACTAGAACTTAGCAAGCAAATCCATCTTAGGCTTCAACAATTTAAAACTTTAAATGATCTCCTGAATCATCTCCAACCTATAGCAATATACCAGTGTTATAAAACCTTGTAAAAAGGTAAAATCCAAAAGCATCTGAATTCATATAATAATCTGGGCCAATTAGCTGTATATTTCCATAGTCATTTCCATCAAAAACCCATCCTTAGTTTGCAATATACCGAGGATCATCTGGTTCCTAAGTATTCGTATTATTTTATCCTTTTGATAAGATATAATTAGCATTGTTAATTTAAGAAAATGAGCTTTTAAAGGTAGCTTGAAAATAATAAATATCATGCAATCCATCACAATACCAATTATTATTTTCTGCATATCCACATTTAGATTTTTTAAGATCATACTCTGGAGGTGTTCTTATTTGACTTAATTAACAAATATAGCAAGGATTTTAAAAATCTAGATAATGGCATTCTGGATGTCCTTAATGGCAATAATTTGACATCCCATACAGCTAGTTATTTCCAATATCAGTAAATGTACTAGTATTAGATATAAAATTCTTTTTAGCGTCAATTCCAGAATACGACCCTTCTGCTGAAAGATGCTTATTGTACAAAACAGCCTCTCATAGAGAATAACCTGTTGTCTATGGTCCTGCTAAATTATAGTTGAAGGTAATTATCAAATCACTCAAGTCTACTACACTTGCTTAAACACTGTCACATTGGGCTGTAATTAGCTTTAATATTGAAATCCTCCAAAGGTTCAAGCCTGGGTTAAAGTCTTCAAACTCTATTTGAAGTTGTCCAAATGAAATTGTACTAGTTGCAGATCCTGGTATGACTGAAATATCACATACTTATCCCATAAAAGTAGTTTAAATCTCGTGTGTTAACACTATCAAATCGATTCTTATATCTAGCAAATTGCCAGTTGTTGTTTTAATCTCGACTAAATTAACATCTTATAGTTGACTTGGCATATTAAATTCAAAGTAGAAGGTGAAAATGTTCGAGAAGGAGTGATACGGCAAGTTAGATAAGTCTTTAGTGGCCTAAATATCAAATTTTGTTCTATTTTCGTAAGATGTTAAATATATTTAATTTTGGAATAAATAAATCAGAGTATAGAGTTGTGAGTCATGCCATGTCATCATGTCAAAGCTATATTGCCTCAAATAGACTACCATATCTGTAACTTATAATAAAATAAGCTCATAGTAGAATAATAGCCTTGCTATAAAACCTTTGAAATTATGAGTATCTGCTGCCAAAAGTCCTCCTATAACCAATTTTGAGTTAGGCTGTAGATTATAAGGAGATATCAGGGTAAAATCAGCGCTTATTATGTTCTAATCAAAATTCCCTATTCACACATAAAGCTTGCTGTTTGTTGCGTCCTGACATATAGCGTTGTAAAATCACTGTCTTTTATAAGTGTTTGAGAAGTTCAGTGGATAATTGTTTGAGTTAATTTCTACTCTTCAGTTATACATGTAGGTGTAAACTGCCAAATAATCCGCTCCTTAGCTAAATTCGAGTAGGCATTTCTCAGAGACTTCGTAGTTTTAGAAATACCAGTAACTAATGCAATAGTCTCCCATAGAAAGCACTCGATTGTATACTCCAAATTCATCGAGGGTATATAAAACTCCTTCATCAATTGTATGTATCCATGGGTCAAAATGAGCCCCAATATC